>JBBPKY010000658.1:0-16207 GCA_038089495.1 Xerocomellus dryophilus
GCGCCTTTATGCAGACTATCTTCCGGCCGCCACGTATGTTGGTTCAACCATCTGACTCATATTGCTCATGCCTGTTAGCTATGAAGGGGACAATTTTGTGCTGGATGGGCAGGTTGTCCGTGCGGCCCTCAAGTCGTACAACCTCTTGGCTTCAACTCAGGATTACCCCCTGGATTTGCATTCAAATTATCTTCGTCTTCTCAGCGGGAGCCAGTCGAGCCGACCGGTGATTAGCATAACGATGTGGCAGGACCATGCAACGATAATACATCTCCTGGAGTGGCGTGCTGCGCTAGCAGTCCAGAGTGCCGCACAAGACTTGGATCAACCCGATGCCGGCATCAATCGCAGACTCTCCAAAGCTATTACCGAGGCATTTGTGGCGACTCAAGTAGGTGATATGGTTTCCGGTCTGAACCAACTGTCGCAGGATGAAGCTAGCGCTCTCGGAGATCTATATCTCCTAGTATGTTCGTACCGTTCTGTCAAGCGTATACTCCTGATCACTCCGATTACCATGTTCAGTATTTACTGATCACAACGGAGGGGGCCTTGGCCGATCTCTTCGCATTGGGGTTGTTGTTACAACATGGGCCTGACCGGACAGATCCGACCCGAGACCTACGTGCGGCCATCAACACTGTTTGCCTTCGTCTTCTCCCTAATGCTATCGGGTTCACCGACGCATTCTCCTTCCCCGACTGGGCGCTCGATAGGTTTGTTTGGATTCGTTTGATCGGACGGACCGCTTACTTTCCCGCTACCCAGCGCGCTTGGCGTGTCCGATGGACGCGTCTACGAGGAACTGTGGAAGCGAGCTCAGCTCGAACCACTTAATCAGACCAACACCACTCCTGGATATGAGGTGAGTCTCGCGATCGTGGTTTGGTAGTTCTTGCTCAGCTGGCTGTAGGAGAGCCTCAAGCCGATGCTGGAGGAGGGGAGGCGGATAGCAGGCGCAGCAAAGAGTCGACTTTAGAGGAACATCTTACTCAGCCCGCCTCGCGATGTAATGGTGACAATACAAAGGACAATGCTTTCACTTACTTGGCGGCAATGTGACTCGAATGGGTCCCGGAGGCTGAAGTGAGGTTCGAAGTTGGGATACATGGCCCTGGGTTTCATGACTTCAGCACCATCGACACAACCTTTCTCCCCGGCCGTGCCAGCGCATCGAAAGAGGTAGCTGACCTTGCCGTATACTAGTAGCTTGGAGTCGCGGGATTCCGCCTCTCGGAGTGATCGGGGGTGGCGTCGTTGCTCAAACAGCGAGGTTGCTGTGACCTATCACAACGATCTGTACACTCATGAGCACCTGCTGTACTCCCACCAGACACCGTTCTTTAAGCCAACGTCGACTGAACGGGATGTAATGAGTTGTAGCAACACCCATCAATACCCTAACGGAGGGACGAGGGAACATGCGAACCAACTTCAAAGACGAAAAACGGAGGGCTAGCACGCAATGACCTGGCCATAAACGCGGGGCAGGAAAGGCATGTGGCGAATGCCTACAAAATTGATAGCGTCGCCAAGTCGACGTGAACCGATACTGTGTCTTACCACAACATCCACAGCACACTCGACGAGTCCTCTGAAACGTCCAACACGACCTCTACGTCCGATTGGTTTGCAAGTGACGTAGAAACGATGGAGAGGTGGTTCAATGGGCGTGATTGGGTTTGTGTTGCCCTACACGCTAGTTAGGAGCTCGCGTCGAATTTTATACGTTCCCACGAATCACAACCACCACCCATGCATCATATTGTCCAAGACTACGTGTCTCCGAAGTTCTTAACCTTGTCTTCAAGTTCGTTAGACGCTGCGATGACCAGCATCACCCGGACCTAATAGGACCTCGATCAGTGAGAGCGGGCCACTAGGCGCTCACTCTTTGGCCAGGACATGTCATTTGTTCAGTTCACTCGCATTATATGTTCTTTCGCATGAGGCTTGCGACTTCGGTCCCCTAATCAAAAGTTTTCCCGATTGAAGTTCGTCGTCCTTCAGAATCACGGGGTCTCACCAAACTGCTGATTAACTAAATTTGTAGTCTACGTTTTTTGTGGACGACACATGGGCTGGTCATCAGACCAGGAAGCACGCCACGAGAGAACACGAGGTGATGGAACGTGTGCACTGGTCTGTTATCGATGGGCCACGTTTATACATACAATGCGAAAAAGGCGTGCTTATTCGTTGACTCTCACCATTGCCCTGCTACATTGTGTCGCTGATGACCACGTCGTCGACAATGACCGGTGCGTACTGTGGAATGGAGTTGCGTTTATACTGACCGGTGGACAAGAGGGTTCGCCGCTGATCGAAATCAACGGCGGCGGCGAGATATGGACAGTGGCATTTGCCGCGAATGGCGAGTATATTGTCGGAAGTGGCAGTGATGGACTTGGAGTGTGGAGAGTGGAAGACGGCAAACGAATTGCAACCATCATGGCGGCGGGGGATGTCAACTGTCTCGCAGTGTCGAAGGATGGCAGATGGATCGCGGGCGATGCGAGCGTGTGGGACGCAAACACATTCGAAAAAGTCTTCACACACGAGGATCTCGATGACATCCTCGGAGTCGATTTCTCGCCCGACTCGACTCGACTCCTCGTGGCACCAAAGAACCGTGCAGCCATCGTCTGGGACATTGCGGCTCGCAACAAAGTACTTGCGCTCAACTCGACAGGTTGGGCGAGAGCAGCGAAATACTCGCCACAAGGTGATCGAATCGCGACAGCTACTCGTGAATCTGTTCGAGTCTGGAACAGCAATGATGGCCGCTTGCTTGTGGACATCCCAGTAAATGTATCTCCGTTGTTCAACACTGGTCTCGTCTGGTCCGGCAGTCACCTCTTTGTCGTATCCGACGGTACAATCAAGCAATTGGAAGCATCCACCGGGTCAACGGTCTCGAATTTGTCAGTTGTCGATACTAACGACATCTCGAGCATCGCCCTCTCAAAGCATGGGGAATTCATCGCGTACTCTACAATCGATACCGTCACGTTTTGGGACACGTCAACACAACATGCCCAGCTCGGTCTCATCCAACACCCTCAAGCCATACATTCAATCGCACTCTCCCCAGACGACCGCTTTCTCGCAATTGTTGGACTTGACGGGAAAATCACTATCAGAAGTCTATCCCGCATCACTGTCAGTATCACGTTCCTTTGGATTTTGGCGGATCTGAACAACTTTCTCGTTCTGCTTCTCTTTCCAAATCGGATTCAATCCCATTGTATTGTCTGTATCCCATCTTCCAGGAACCTGTCATTCAAATCGACGACGCTGCGCTCCACTCATGGAAGGACGATCGGCTCGACAACGCGGACGCGTTATTAACTGCAGCGATCCCCGAGTCTCAGAATCCAAAGCATCACATACTTGCTAGTCGAGCTCTTGTCCGGGCTCGTTTGCGACAGTGGGACGCATCGCTCGCTGATGCTGAAGAGGTTCTTATTACTTTGTTCTCACATACAGTGACACTGACCTCAATTTACACAAGGCCATCAAAATTCAGCCGTCCGTCATTGGCTACATCGCAAAGAGTGTAGCGCTTGTCGGAAACGGGAAAAGAGACGAGGGCTATCGGGCCTGCGACATCTCATTCGGATGCTTCCATTCATCTCACGCTCCTTTTCTCCTTCTCGCTAAAGTTTGTATCTTTCCAACTTGCTTCCCCCTCAGTTGCTCATATCCCTTAGGCTATCATCGTGTTTATGGCAGGACAGCATCGCGATGCGATATCACGCGTAGACGACCTCATCGCTACAGTCCACCTCAACTCAATCTGCTATGTAGTTCAGGCACGTGCACACGCTCCACCACGCGGCGAATATCACCATTGACAGTTCCAGCAGGCTTATATGTATCTTCTCATTGGAAATTCGCACATGGAGCGTAGCGACTACGAGGGTGCAATACAATCGTTCGAGCGTGCACGAGCGCGAATGCGACACTATTGGGGTCGACCGCTCTTGGTGGTCTCACTGGTACGCTTCCTAATGTATTGCAACGTATCGAGGTTGCTCACCGACCCTGACAGATATCCGGATGGAAATTTGATAATTTGGACATCACAATTCGACAGCGTCTGTGTGACTCCCTGTATGCAGCGGGTCGCACGAAAGTTGCAGGTGAAGCTATCCTCGAAATGGCAGATACTCTGGATGAAGAGTGTTATACGAGCGGACCCCTCATGAAGTGGGTTTCTGGTGGGTTTCTGTTCAACGAGTTTGGTTGCTGTGGGTTCGAAACTTCTTCACAGATTTTACCCGCAAATACCTCTCCGCACCCGAAAGTGACGGTGACGCGGCCTCGAAGGCAGCGCGACACGATAATGCGCCGACGCTACATCTCGATTCACCGACCGCCACGCCACTCTTGAGGGAGTGGGCAAAGGCAACATTGGCGAGTGGTGGGTGGAAGGATGCCTTGGTCGCCGCTGCCAGCGTGAGTATCTCCTTTTGCTCTGGTACCCTCGTAGGATTGACACTCTTGGTGTGGAGTTCACATTTCCCAGAATCACGATCCATCAGGTCATATGTGAACGTCTGGAAGCGATCGACCGTGTAGCGAATGCAATCGAATGTTTCCACGAAATGATGAGTGAATTGGGAGGGGAGGTCTACGCGAGCGGATCCATGACCGAGTGGGTTTATGGTGAGTTCATGTTTTGCCTGTTTGTCTACCATATGTCCAACCTTTTTGTCAGATTTCACCCACCGATGTCTCTCCGCTCCCGGGAGTGACGGTGACGTGCCAACGCCTCACGCTACCGTGACCCCCACACCACTTCTAAGAGAGTGGGCGAAAGCAAAATTGACTCGTGACTTTTGGAAAGATGCCTTACTTTCTGCCGTTAGTGTGAGTATCTCCTTTTACTCTCGCATCCGTCGTGGGATTGACAATGTTGGTCTGTAGTTCACACTTTCCAGGGCCACCATCTACAGGGTCGTATGTGAACGTCTCGGAACGATGGGCCACGTAACGGATGCGGTCGAGTGTTTCCACCAAATGACGACTGAATTGGGAGGAGAGATGGACCTGGATAATGAGCACTCGGAATGGGCTCTTGGTGAGTGGCATCATATCCCTTCTAGGCGCCGTCGCTAACGTAACATTTTCTGTCAGATTTCAGGCAGCGTTACTCCAAGAAACTGGAGCATGTCGGAGATGCAGTAGTGGATGCCCAGCGATATAATGAAGCCATCTCCCACTATTCTACCGCATTGTCCCTCAATCCCCCATCCCCACAAGGCATTCTCATCAAGCGAAGCAAGGCACGTGTAGCAATCGGGTCATGGAATCGGGCTCTGGACGATGCAAACCAGGTACATCATTTTTACCTCGTGGAGGACAATCTTGTTGATCCATCATTATCAGGCAATCATGTTCGATCCCTTGTCGCCATGGGGCTATGAGATGAAGCATGCGGCTTTACACGGGGCGGGGGACTTTGACAATGCGGTTGATGTGCTCGAGACGATGCTCTCGAAGATAGTGCAGTCTCCTGATCCAAACATTCGCCGTAAGTTGTATCCCCGTTACCATAAAGATGACGTGTTCACATTATTCGACAGAGCGTGGCGACCAGTACATCAGCCCATCGAGCACACAAGCAACAATTCGCAAAATTGTTCAACAGACTATACGTCATTCACCACGTGTGCTCATCAACACGACCACTGGCCGTCTGCATGATAGAGCCGAGCGAGCATCTGCATTCGAATCCCTACCAATCTTTAAAGAACTTGTATCATCAATGACCACACGCATCGACTACGTCCGCATAAAGCACGAAGTGCGACAGTACTTCCGATACGTGATGCTATCGCACAAGTGGGAAGAGAACGAACCATTGTTCCAGCAGGTCATCCATATAGCAGTATATGACTTGGATAACTCTCCGACTCATGACAAGCTGCAAACGTTTTGCAAGATCGTTCGAGATGCCGGATTCAATTGGGCATGGAGTGATACATGTTGTGTCAACAAATCTGATCACTTCGTGCTCCAAGAAGCCCTGGTCGCCATGTTCAAGTGGTACCAGGGTTCTGCCATGATGATTGTTTTCCTCCGTGGTGTTTGCTCTCCATCGCAGCATGGCGCTCTCGGGGGCAGCATTTGGAACACTCGTGCCTGGACACTTCAGGAATACGTTGCTGCCAAGGTCATCCACTTCTACACAGAGGATTGGACTCTCTACCTCGATCTGGAGTTGCCGAACCACAAGGAGTCACCAGAAGTGATTTCGGAGATGGAGCAAGTCACCGGAGTGACTGCACTGCAATTGATGGCACTTCGTCCAGGCTTAACCAGTATTCGGGAGAAATTGTGTCTCGCTTCGACCAGGCAGACAACGCTGGTGGAAGACGCTGCATACTCACTGCTCGGCATTTTCTCGGTTACTGGTATACCTGCAATATATGGTGAAGGGGAGGGTTCTCTAGGGCGTCTATTGGCACATGTTCTCACCGGATCTGGAGATGTAAGCATCCTTGCATGGACCGGGGAGTCCGGCAGCTACAACAGTTGCTTGCCCGCCCATATCACCGTATTCAACGAACGAGCAACGTCACACCTCCCGCCCCACATCCAGGATGCCGAGATGGAACGAATGATTACCGCGTCGCACCCTTCTTCTTTCGACCTCGATGAGGCCCTGAGGCTATACGACAGTCTCAATGAGCTTCCTGCACCTTGGTTCGCAGCGAGTCGGATGAAACTTCCATGCATCGCTTTCCAACTCCCATCTTTTTCACTCTATCGAACACGCTCCGGCCGCGTGTATCGCGCGGACACTCTCGCCTTTGGGATGGTGGAAATCAAAACGAGATATGACCTCTCTCGGATAAATTCTCTGTATCTCGTTCACCCCTGGTTGGATACTCTGCTAGAGCGCGAAGGTATGCAAAGTGGCGTAATCGCGGACGATGACTCGGATATCGTACCACCCTCGCCCAACACGGACGGTGAAGAGATCTGTGACGAGGAAATTGACGACGATTCCTCATCGCTTTATGAACCTGAATCTCCATCACTCCCCGCTCCCGTGCGTATGGTGCCAATGGACAAGGAGACGCGAGCACGACGGCTCGTTGTCCGTCTTAGACAGCCGTTTGGTGCACTCTTGGTCAAGCTGGCATCGGCGGGTCAACGTACCGTGGATTACAAGCGGGTGGCGGCTGATAGCATGATTACTGTACAATTTCAGGAGAACGTCTCGTTGGCTAATATTCTCGACAACGTACGCACAATCGATGTTTTGTGACTTGCGTAGCATCTCATGCCACAGCATTGAATTGAACACCCGAATATATTGGTCGCTCGATGTGAGTAAGCATGTTCTCGGACACGACAAAGATTTTGTATCAATCCCATGGATGAATTTTCTTCCCCTCTACGCCCGAATACAGAACAGAGAGTAGAATTATGGAAAGAGGTCTGCCGGGGGTGGCGAGGGGCCATTCGATTCCGGTTGTGCCACCACGTTCAAAGAGGACTAGACAACGATCGTGACCCCAATCGAGGGCAGACTCAACGAGTAGATGGGTACAGGACCATGCGGCGCGATACGGAGCGTCCGAACGAGTGACCCGACCGCCTAGGAGGCTGAGCCAGCAGCCAGTGTTTCGTCGATCGTGTTGTGCGTGTGCAAACCGCCCTGAGATTGTCCGTATGAATGGGGGGGGGGTGACATGGCAACTTGAACGCACCCCTCCTGGACAAGTCATGCTCCGGTGTCGAGGTGAGCAGCTCCACGTATCGTTGGGTGGAGAGACGTTGTGCCGGGGGGAGCTGGAGCTGGAGCTCGTCCGGGGGGTGGGGCCCCTCCGAGCAGTGCCAGGGGTCCTGGCGCAGTGGGCATCCTAGAGTAGTCAGTAGTCACTGGCAGTATCCCACCACTTCCACCTCGTCCACCAGCGAGGGGTCATCCCACTCGGCCCCTCTCCAACGTTTCGCGCCGATGATCATGACTCACGAGGCTTCGGCGGAGACGTGGAGATTTTTGTGGTCCTCACCACGGGGGTAATCCAATTGACCTTTTACACCGGCCCTGATAGTCCGAGCCTGGAGATGGTGGAAAGAGCCGACGAAGCCTGGCCGCGCTCTTTCGACGTTGAGAAGAAGTGTGCAATAAAAATCGAGGAAAGGTAACCTTGAGTGTCCACTGGCATGGAATACAGGGCCTACTCAAGAGAACGAGCTCAAGGTGAAAATTGAGTCACATGTTTGTACACAACTTTCATGTCAAGACTGGGAACCGTAGCTGATAGCCTGCCACGATCCAGAGGACTGTAACGGCACATTCGAAGCGACCCCTGGCATCTTCTTGGTGCCGTCTCGCTTGGATTTCGCCTGCTCTACCGCACCCGCATTCAGGGATTGGCCCCCATCATTCTTGTTTATCTTTGGTCGCCCGGTATCCAACCCCTCCAGCGCGTCGGTACGAGCCTCGGTGTTGACACCGGCGTGCTGGATCGCCAGGGCATCGTCTCTTGCCACGTTCATCTTGCGTCGCCCGCCATACAACCCCGAATTCAGTGCGTTGGCACGAAGCTCAGCCTCGACATCGCCGTGCTGGATCGCCAGGGCATTGTCTCTTGCCACGTTTATCTTTGCTTGCCAGTCATCCAACCCCTCCAGCGCGTCGTTGCGAGGCTCAACCTTGACATCGCCATGCTGGTTAGGCGGGGCATCGGATTTCGCCGGGTCGTCCTTCGTCAACTCATTCTCGTCCTTCCCAATTACTGGGTTAGACCCGCCTTCGCCTTCGCCTTCGCCTTCGCCTTCCCCATTCCCCACCTTCCCATCCTTGCCACCGTCCTTCGTCTCCGTATCGCCTTTCTCCATCATATCTGCGATCTTCCTTGCGGTCTCCGGGTCCAGTTTACAACGATGCGTCAATACCCGCATAACATCCATCCTTTTTGGGTTCTCCTCGATGAAGCTCCTCATCCCCTTCCCGAGCATCGCGAACCAAGTGTGTGGCCCCGGTAAGAAAGCCTCGTTTTTGAGAGCGCAGGTTTTCAGAAGCTCGTGTATCCTCTTTTGCGACTCCATATACTTGAGATCTTCTCCGGGGGCTTCTGCAGGAATGCAAGCATGGCCATCGCTCTTGATGCCGTTATGTTCTATATAGTTCCTGTTTCTCATCCACCAGTCCTCCATTTCCACTTCCTTCTCGAGGCCTGTGAAAACGAGCGCGATGGGTACTTTTGTGTTACAGAGACACTCACAGAACAATCGATAGTTGCTCTGCACGGTCGCCGTTATTCTGCGCCTGCGCAAACAGAGTACCAAAAGGTGGATGCCCCCAGCATCACAGAGCTTCACGATGAGTTCGTACGCCATTTCAATAGCTTCTAGATAGTCGTTAACCCCCATTTGGGCCTTATCGAGCCCGATGGTATCGAACATGGAAAACCTCATGTCATCCGAGGGAATATCGTAGCGAGTGGATTGCATCGCGCAACCGTTAACGTCCGACGAGACTGTTGCAACCCCTTTCCGAGCAATAAGGTTGATGACAGAACCACCGGTGTCGCCAAATAGTACGACGTTGACTGTGCGAGGCTGCGTCGAGGACGATGAGCCCCCTAGAGACGATGTACGTCCTGGGCAAAGCACTCATGAGTTCTACTCGATGAAGGAAGTTCGCTCGAACGTTACCAGCTCCACGATCGTTTTTGGGCTCGGCGCTCCCACTTCCAAGCAAGTTTGTGGAGGAACGGGTCACCCTCGGCCACCCTGCCGTCGCATGTGCGGAACCGTTACTGATAACGTGCCACGATCCGGAGGATTGTAACGGTACCTTCGAAGCGACCCTTGGCTTCTTGGTGTCGTCTTGCTTGAGCTTCGCCTGCTCTACCGCGCTCGCATTCGGGGATTGGTCCCCAGCATTCTTGTTTATCTTTGGTTGCCCGGTATCCAACCCCTCCCGCGCATCGGTACGAGGCCCAGCCTCGACATCGCCGTACTGAATCGCAAATACATTATCTGTTGCCACATTCATCTTTGGTCGTCCGCCATCCAACCCCTCCAGCGCATCGCTACGAGGCTCAGTCTTGACACCGGAGTGTTGGATCGCCAGGGCATCGTCTCTTGCAACGTTCATCTTGGGTCGCCCGCCATCCAACCCCTCCAGCGCATCATTACGAGGCTCAGTCCCGACACTGGCGTACTGGATCGCCAGGGCATCGTCTCTTGCCACGTTCATCTTGGGTCGCCCGGCATCCAACCCCTCCAGCGCATCGCTACGAGGCTCAGCCTTGACACGGCCGTGCTGGATTGCCAGGGCATGAGGTTCCGCTGTGATCTTCTTCATAGGCTCATTCTCGTCCTTCCCAACCACTGGGTTAGACCCGCCTTCTTCCCCGTTCCCCACCTGTTCGCCCTTGTTCCCGTCATTCGTCTCCGTATCGCCTTTCTCCATCATATCTGAGATCTTTCTTGCGGTCTCCGGGTCCAGTTTACAACGATGCGTCAATACCCGCATAACATCCCTCCGTTTCGGATTCCTATGCTTCTCGATGAAACTCCTCATCCCCCTCCCAAGCTTCGCGAACCAAGTGTGTAGCTCCGGGGAGAAAGCATCGCTTTTGAGAGCGCAGGCTTTCAGAAGCTCGCGTATCCTCTTTTGCGACTCTATATACTTGAGATCTTCTCCGGGGGCTTCATCTTGGACTGTAGTAATGCAAGCATGGCCATCGCTCTTAATGCCGTAGTGCTCTATATGGGTCTTGTGTCTCGTCCACCAGTCCTCCATTTCCACTTCCTTCTCGAGGCCGGTGAAAACGAGCGCGATGGGCACCTTTGTGTTACAGAGACACTCGCAAAATAATCGGTAATTGCTCCGCGTAGTAGCCGTTATTCTGCCTCCACGCATGCAGAATAATAAAAGGTGTATGCCGCCAGCAGCACCGAGCTTCACGACGAGCTCGTATGCCTTTTCAATAGCCTTCAGGTAGCCGTTGACCCCCATTTGGGGTTCCTCAAGGCTGATGGTATCGAATATGGCAAAAATCATGTCATCGAAGGGAATATCATAGCGAGTGGATTGCATCGTGCAACCGTCAACGTCCGACGATACCTTTGCAATTTCTTTCCGAGCAATAAGGTTGATGACGGAACTTTTTCCGTTACCAATTTCGCCGAAAAGCATGACGTTGATGGTGCAAGGCTCCGTTGAGGGCGATGGGCCCCAAGGCGATGTATATCCTGGGAAAAGCACTCGTAAGTTCTACTCGATGACAGACGTTCGCTCGAACATTACCAGCCCCATGCTCGGTTTTGGGTTCGGCGCTCCAAGTTGCAAGCAGATTTGCGGTGGAGGAGCGGGAAATGGTTTTATAAGGATGGGTCTGCTGTGGCCCGTCCCCCTGGGCCGTCACGGATCCCGTCTGACGGAACGACAAAGGAGTCGGAAATATAGACTTGACCTAGAGCGAAAGGAATCCGGTTGGTGCGAACATCAGCGGCGTTGACTTTCATACTAGGAATGGGGGTATACCTTTGAGAGTTGGTCTTTGATGAACGAATCTGAGCTCATCGTCAAGACTCAAAGACTGCGTAAGAGAATCCCGATTTCTGCAGAAGGACCTGGGCGTGGTGGATGGCTGGATGCGGGAGGCTGGATCGATGGGTTTTAAAGGCATTCAGCACCGGTGCAGGCTCAAGGCCTCGTGGCGAACCACGCGGCTTGTTTGCATACTGATCGATGAGCTCCGCGCTCATCGATCAGGTTGGGCCAAACTCATCACATCAGCAGGGTAAGTCTCAGGAATACAATGAACCTTTGTATTGTCATGATGACGAGTCGAGAAATCATAGGTCAATGCGGCTCGACCCTAACTTTCACTTTCCCTCCGTAAACGCCCGAAACCAGTCCCGCCCAGCCTCAAACGACACCCTTGCCGCCTCCACGCCGTCGATGGGATGTGTCTCCTTCGGGAACACCAACATCTCCACCACCCGCCCTTTACCCTTCAACACGTGATAATACCCCCTTCCTTGCGTCGGGGGCACGCGCAGATCGTCTTCGCCCAGTAACAGCAACACGGGCGTCTTCACGCGATCCACGTGGGCGATCGGCGAGGCAGCATAAAGCGCGGCGAAGCTATCCGGGATGACGTGCGTACCAGGCTCGAACGGGAGTCCGAACTCGCGGAATGGCCAATCGGAGATGTCGGAAGCGCAGAGCTCGCCAGCCGAGATGACGGGGTTGCGCATGACGGCCGCGCTGAACACGTCGGGGTGCTGTCCGATGACTGTCGAGTTCGTCGATGAGTACGTTGGATGGATTGAGAGTGAGATGGGGAGTTTTGAGACTTACGGTGCGCGGCGAGGAAGCCCCCGTGACTTCCGCCTTGGACGACTTGTCTTCCTGGCTCAGACACCCCGAGATTGACGAGTTCCTCGACCGTCGCGATACAGTCTGCAACGTCGAGCGACCCACATTTCCCGAGAAGTTCTTGGATATATTTCTCTCCATAACCCATGGATCCAGTGTAATTAGGCAAGGATACGGTGTCTGGAAGCCCCATCCAATCATATGCCTTTATAAAGGATGGACTGATCGACTCACAGCCTTCGAGGGCATAAGCGAGAACACCGGGCGTGAAGGACGTAACATTGGATGCGTGTGGTCCCCCGTGTGGAATCGTCAAGCAGACAGGTTTACGTCCTTCCACCGACCCCTTCGACCGAATGACGATAGCTTCGACGGGATATCTGTTTGGAATTGGTATAACATGTGCATCAAGGCGATCAATGGCTTCCTGAACTAGTGTTCGAATTAGGGCCGGGGATTCTCCCTTGAATTGTGTGATACGTACGTTTGGGAGAAACAAATGGTCTATCGAGGATCCGGACATTCACTGGGGCGTTGTCTTGTGTGAAAGTTAAAAGAACGGTTTCGGGTGGCGAGGTTGGGGTGCTTCGCGAGCATATCACCGAACGCGCTCCGTCGGTTCCAAGTAAATTCCAGCTGTACAATGCTTGGCCATCCAGGACAGGTGTCACGTCGCTCACATCGCCGTTTTCAACGTTGACTGAAATCAATGTCGGGCGAGAGCGCCAAAGGGACTGTACCAAAATGAATGTCTTCTTGCCGAGTCTGAGGAATGGACTATCGGTCAAGTTGTACTCGGTGTACAAACCGGGGAACTCCTGTGCCGAGGGATCATACACTGCGTCCACAAGGAGCCTGTCACCCGCAGTGCCCTTCAAATCACGAACATGAAGGGATACTGTAGATGCATGTGCCCCTCCAACGGGATTGGACAGCCAAAATAGAGTCGTCGGAATACGATCATTGTCAAACAGGACACGCGGTGAACGACAGGAGAGCCCTGGTGTCTCGATTCTAACGGACTTGCACGCCGTGATCGTGTCTTTTTCTGGATTTTCGCTCGGAAGGATGAGTTCCCATATACTGGACGGCCGATTGAAACATCCTTTGATCCCCAGCAACTTTCCGTCACCGGTTCGCTCGTATCCTGTGACATAGAGACGTGTCTCTGTAACGAAAGTTGCCTGGCCAAACAGGATAGGAATGCCAGGAGGTTGGTCTAGTGACAACGCTGTAACAGAAGCAGTTTGTGTGGTATCGCTGCCACCATGCGACAGCTCCTTTGGGGATCGCCACCGGAAGACGAAGAGAGCGGGTCGTTTCTTGGTGTACAACTGTTCGCCAAAATGGGGAACGAAGCGGAACTTTGGGTATGGATCATCGTCCTGTTCTTCGGTAGTCTCGGGGTTAGCTTCGGCGGTGTACACTAACGCGGTTTCGGATGGGGCGAAAGAGAACGATTTAAGGAAATCTAAGAGGGTGAGGGGGGTGAGCACCCGAGGAACACGCCAGTGGATATTATACCATCTATGTGGAACTGCCCATGTTGCTTCGTGACTTCCAGTGACGCCTCAAGGTGGACACCCGACCAGACCTCTACATAGCGCTTCTTTGTACTGTTATCGGACACCTCTCTGAGAACTGCATGGCGCTTCTCTGACGGTGCAGAGAGGAAAGCCAAGATCTCCGACGGATCCTGGTTGATTACTGAAGATATCACTGGCGAGTCGATTGCTGGATCTGGGCCACCCAAAGTGAGTGTCTTTGTGATGGATCGTTTCACATTCCGTTCATGATCACGAATTGAATAGGAGATGCGAACGACTGCAAGGATAAGAAGTTGGGGGATTCAGCGGATGGAAGGTGATCGTGCTGACCTGAGACACCAGATGTAGTAGTAGTATTGATAAACTTGGCCGATGTTGGCACAGGTAGCTCTGCGAGCTCTTTGTAGAGACGGGAAGAACCACTGTAGCGGAGAGAGGACATTTTGGTAAGATAATAGCTTCCAGACGACGATAGTAATCCGAAATCTCACCGTTACGTTAGGATGACCCAGTTTGGCCATGTGTACTAGCATTAATGGTCGTGAAAGACGATGCCCATTTTCAGCGGATGCCAGCCTGAGTGGTGGCGAACCAACCTGTCGTCGGTTCAGGTATGTCTAGAGACTTGAAGCGCACAGTCCAACAGAACCCACACCATCGACAAGCCTCTGACTCGCCAATGCCATGAAGAGGTACCCGCCGGAAAAGTCCGAGCTCTGGCGCCGCCCGCGGATCAGGGAGTTGTAGTATTCATTTCATATTCTGAGTCAGGCTGCCAGGTCGCTCTGCTTATCATTGCGCAGTGAGTCAGGCGCACAGTAAGTCTGTTGTCAGAAGAGCTTCATCATCACTCGTTCCCACCTCCAGGCTTATGGATACCCGTGCCGTGTGAACACCCAACTTTTCGGCATGCTTCGACCCACTAGCAAAGCGTTCTGTATAAAATGGCTGGGAGGGATCACTCCCAACCTAATTGAAACACCCCCCTCCAACTTGACCATCCTTCTGCACCATATACAACATGGGAGCTTTGTGGGCCATCATCAGCGAGAACTTCTTTCCTGGTCGCGTCAGGTTCAAAGCTGAGGACGTACCAGACATGACTGGCAAGGTCGTCCTCGTCACCGGTGGCACGGCCGGTATCGGCAAGGAGACTGCTAGAGTATGTGTCACCTCCGAGCCTGCTGTCTCAACCCTCCTCCTGGTCGCTAGTTCTATACTTACCAACTTGAACCTTCCAGGTGTTACTAACCAAGAATGCCAAAGTTTGGATCACTGCCCGTGATCCTTCCAAAGGCGAAGCAACCCTCAAAGAACTCAAGAATGCCACTGGAAAAGATGCCAATATCATTATTATGAACCTGGCAAACCTGAAGAGCATCAAAGGAGCTGCAGAGGAATTCAATTCGTAAGGCTTTTCATTCCCTTGATTGTAGTCGGGGAAAGTTAACCTCAAATAGTAAGGAGACGCAGCTGAACGTTCTGTTCAACAACGCGTGAGCTTATTTCCCGGTGATCATTTTTTCACGAATTCCTGACATATTCTGTCGGATTAGCGGTGTGATGATTCCTCCTATCGACATGGTCACGGACGATGGCTATGACCTTCAATTCGGGACCAACGTCCTCGGCCATTTCTACTTTACCAAACTTATGCTTCCTACCCTACTCTCTACCGCGAAATCGTCATCAGATGGTACCGCCAGAGTTGTCAACACCTCGTCTAACGGACACTGGTTTGGTGGTCTCAAGTTTGACACGATGAGAGACGGTCCAGCGCGCAGAAAGGAGGGGCCATGGCCACTGTACGGACAGAGTAAGACGGTGAGCTCACTCCGGGCGTGTTGCTAGGTTCAATTTCACTGATGGTATCGCCAGGGAAATATCATCTTCGCTGCGGAGCTGGCGCGGCGGTACGGAGACCAAGGCATCATTTCAACTTCCTTGAACCCCGGTCAGTGCACGCCCACTTGAGCTCAGCTGACCCGAGGAATTATCGCTCACACGCGCTCTCGATAGGGGGCATCAAAACCGACCTGCAGCGGCATACGGACGGTATCCTCAGGTGGATGTCGGTATGCGCCTTTCGAGCATGTGTGACACGGTGTTTTGTTTGACGACTCGGTTTACAGGATAGATTCCTCAGTGACGTGTCGTACGGGGCCATCACCCAGCTATACGCGGGCACGATTCCAGACGGCAAGCCCCTGAACGGCAAGGTACGTGCGCCCCACCTACTTGTCCTCCATATTGACCACATGTTGTTCTGTAGTACCTCGTTCCATGGGCACGTATC
>JBBPKY010000659.1:0-16196 GCA_038089495.1 Xerocomellus dryophilus
TACTTCAGTCCTATAAGAGCGCTAGCATCCCACTAGTCTCTGATACAGCTTCACCTTGTTTCACAACCAAGAACCATTGTCCTAAGTGAGTCTCTCCACTAGGACTATCATATCCCTTCATGTTCCTGCGCTATCGGGATCGTATTCCTGATAGGTTATGAGCCCTGCGTAAGCGGAAGGTTATCGTTGTTTCACATGCTTTCAACATGCCCTCTATCTTCACATGCTATGGCTCTTGGTTGGTTACTGGCATGACTTTAGTCATGACCTTGGTCGTTGCTGCCTTCGGTGTTGCCTTAGGAACACCCACTGTGGAGACCAATGAACTCTTAGAGTTCACCGTTGCTTCTGGAGAGTTAGTGATTCGCCGAGCAGGCGGTCTCTTTCACTTCACTTTTATTTCCTGGATAGGAGACCAACGAGCACAACTGACTGTGGGACTCCTACTAGGAGTAGACACAGATCAGGTTGGTTCACCACCCGGCCCAGAAGCACACAAGAGTCCTATAGTGCGAAATCCACCCCTTCGCATGGACTTACCACCCGGATTCCCATATTACGAAGTCCTACCAGGCGTTATATTCCAGATTCATTGCCCACTCTGCCCTTTGGAGCTGGAGTTAAACCAAATCTGCCCACACCCGGCTTTAGAAGTCACAGTCTATAGGAGAAGTCAGAAAGACATAGAAGCTGGACCAGACGGATTCATCGATATCCCTTACAGTCTCTGCACTCATCCCTTCCAATTCCTCCAATACATCCGACACAATACGACCGGAGACCGTTCAGAAGACACTCTTGTAGAAGGAGCCATTCAAATGGCAATAGATCAAGAATCTTCTGACGACTCACCTCCTACTCCACCTCCATCTCGCAACTCAATTCCAGCACTTTCCTCATCATCCTCTTCCGAACATGTCCATCAAAATATCCCAGAACCCACTGCCACATCATCGCGAGGCTTTCAGCATCACAGCTGTGAAGGACCTAGCACATATGGATCTTCAACAGCTGCCCGAAGATCCAATACTAGAGGAAGGGCTCGCACCACAGGATGTGGTAGAGCTCAGATTCGCGAGGTTTCAAACCCTCACCAAGAACGTTCCCGTCGCACATCTAATGTGAATGTGGAAAACGTACTGCCCGAACGAGGCAGGGGCCCTAGAACCCGTAGAACTCAGCCCATTCTTCCAAGCGAAGGGCCTTCAACAGTTCGAAGATGCTGAGATTCCTGGAAAGAATCATGTGGTCTTCCCCCTTCAAATCAGACCATGCGAGACTAGAGCCAAGGACTTACACTTGGTCAATTCTTTCAGGTATATCAACGAGTCTATTGCCTCAGCATACGGAGGAGCTGGTTGGGCTTTCCCGACCAAGAGTTACCACTCCTGTCCAAGCGTTCCGGTACACAACCAGGGTTTTGAAATTATTCCTCACTTCTTCTTTCCTCCCGATAAAGGTCCTTCTCATATTCTGGAGAACTCTCTCGAGCCAAATTGGCTACCGCCAGCTCATGTTTTAGACGATGGATGGGGATTCGTCACGGAATCAGATCCAGTCTGGCAAGATGAATGGAATGAAGCTTTCGACTCCTATCATCATACCCATTTCAATCGCGACCCTGCTTACAAAGTACATCGCAGACTCCAACGACTCCTCAAACAGGCCAAGACTCAAGATGAGCTTGACACCATAGATGAAGGAGTTAGAAGAGTTCCTAACGGTAGAAGGAATCGATGAGCTGCACAGGAAGGAGAACAACATCAACAACTTCTCTAAGTCTATCGACTTCTTCCATGACACTATATGTCACCCTTCTTGGCCTTTGGATGGTAGAGAATCTCTTTCATACAATTTGGACTACCTTTTTCCTTCTAGAAATTTCTTGACACTCAATGCCCAAACTTCACACGTACATGTTCCCTATCATTCTTGTTCTGAGTCCAGTATTTGTGTATACGAAGGTTTTCTTACCAATTTATATATTGGTAACCTGCATTATTTTGCGGAGACAAATTTTGACTTGGTCGAAAACCAAACCTTCGGACCGATACCCACAAGGGATCAAGATCACACAAAGAACGACACATATCAGACAAGAAAGGAACAATGGCGATTGTTATGGCAGTCGAGAAAAGGAAATAGTAAATGAATGAAAAAGATCCTACCAGTAATAACCAGGAATAATCTAACTTCTTTCAATCTTCTCGATTATCTTTGTAAGATGTTAGTTGACGATTACTTTTCAGATCTCCTTTGATACACTATGGCTCTCCCTACCTCCAAAATCAAAATCAATAACACTCTCGTCGGCCGCATTCCTACCCTCACTGGACAAAAGAACTATGATATCTGGCAGAAGCGTATCACATCCACCCTATCCACATATTCTGTCTGGGAATTCATCGACGGAACCCTCACTTACGCTAGTCTCCCTGCTGGTGCTGACTTGGCTGACCGCCAAGCTAAGTGGAAGGTTCTAGACAAATGCATACTCAGCATTATAGCCAGTACGATCAACGATTCCCTACTCACCCATGTCAGTTTTACATGGGCTGATCCAAATGCCCCCATCTCTATGTCCAAGGTACTTTGGGACAAGCTGAAAAGCTTGTACGGAACTGCAGGATTAGCCGGGATGTTCCATCTCTTCAAACGAGCTTGGACCTGCCATATCCGTCCCAACCATGCGACAGAAGATATCAACCGTCTTATGACGCTTTTCATCTAGATGCAGTCAGCCGGATTTAATCTCCAAGAAAACGTCCGCGCCATGATCCTTCTTTCCAACCTCCCAAATGATTTCCACACTCTCACATCTACCATCATGCAAACTCTAGAAGTTGCCAATTTCAACATGGAACATGTTGCGTTGCATATACTCTCAGAAATGGAACTTCGTGCAACACGTTGTCCATTAGCTGCTCGGATCTCTCATGCAGAATCCGAAGACCCCTCTTCTCTTATCAACAGGACAAATGTTATTCGACACGGTCCTCCAAACCAAAATCAATGGAGGAATCAAACCCCCTCTTACCAGAGACTGTTGAACCCACCTTACCAATCTCCTGGCTATCATAACCCGCAAACTGGTTCTAATCAGAACCAAGGCCAGAAGAAAGGAAAGGGTCCTGCTAAATCTAAGTCCCCGAATAAGGGACAAAAGAAAGAGTGGTATAATCAGCGACAACAATCGAAAGGCAAAGGCAAAGGTCCCGCTCGAGCAAACGAGCATGTTTCCTTCGCAAACGAAGTCCAAATGGAGCAAGCCCAGTTAGACCAAGTCCAACTGGAGAATTATGCCACGATGGAGGAAGAAGATTTCCTTGATAGATTCACAGATCATGAAGAAGATCAAGAGGATTATGAAATGGAAGACATGTCTTCTATTACAGCTGCCGCCAGATGGGGGGATAGAAATGCCGATGAAGATGATGAAATGATGGTAGCCAGGCTGTCCAGACAGCCCTTTCAATTCCCTTCCTTCAAGGAGAGTCCCTTTTGAAGAGAAGGAAGCTACCATGGGACCAAAGAAGAAGAAAAAGTCGAAGAAGATTTCTTTTTCTATCGGAGGATTAGCCAGTTCATCTAATCATTTTAATAACCTTGATCAGTTAGATCATATCCAGACGCTCCTTACTGCTTCTCCCATAGAAGTAGCCGTGGCCTCACCACCACGAGACATTGGAGAACGTTGCTTGTACCCACGCGAGTCATGCGGATATGACTCTGAAAATGATTATGATGGTTACTTGTATCATGGCACTTTTGTGCTTGGAGGAAAAACTGAAAAGAACTTCGCCAGACACCACTGGATGATTGACAGTGGTTGCACTAATCATCTTTCACCCTTCAAAGATGACTTTGCACATCTAGGTTCTCAAACTCGCTATGTAGTTGTTGCCAATGGCGAACAAGTTCCCATGTATGGTCCTGGCAAGATCATAATCCATCAACAACACAAAGGATCGAAACCACTTATTTTGGAAGAAGTATGGTACACTCCACACGCTGGTCACTGACTTTTGTCGGTTCCAACACTTACTAGTCAAGGCTACAAATGCCTGATTAGTGACCAAGAAACCAGTATCTGGGACAATAATGAGTGCTTGGTGATACGGGCAACTGCCTCCTCACCTAGCAATAACCTCCATTGGTTTCAGTCCTCTATGATTACTCCAATGGATGGTCGGTTCAACTCGTTGGTATAGGAAGATACTTACGAACTTTGGCATCATCATTTCGGACACTTATCCAAGAATGCACTCCACAAAGCCCCTCAACATGTCACTGGTATGCCCACTGTCATATCACTGGGACCTACTTCTCCCTGCAAAGGCTGTGCCTTGGGGAAAATGCATGACCACCCTTATCCTGCTTCTGGTAAACGGGCCACTCACCCTTTGGGTCTTATTCACTCTGATTTGGTTGGACCTATGCCCACCGAATCAAGGACTCGGACTCCATATATTCTTACTTTCATCAATGACTTTTCAGGTTATTCGCTTGTTGTCATATCCCGGAATTCCTGTAGCTCAACTCCGGTTCTCCGGACCTACCTCCGCTCCCACACTCTCGAACTCCAGTGCGTTCTCGCTCAGGACGTACCTTCGGAACTCCGGACATGACTTAGTAGATTCTTACCTTTGCTTTCGTTCTTGTTACGTTACCTCTTGTTCTCCATATGCATTAGTCCCGCCACTTAGCTACCTCCGAACCTGTGTCTCGCTTAGAGCACAGCTCCGGCCTACTTTCTCCCGTCTCCGTTTCACTTACCAATCCCTTACGATCTCTGTTACCAATGCTGTTCCGCACCCCGTATATAAACCCTGTACTCCGAGTCTGTACTCCCCAGTTCGAATATTAACTTAGTTCCCACTCCTTGTCCTCCAATTTGAACCTTGAAGGTTCTCCTCCGACCCTTCCTCGTCTAAGGTACTTCGCAGTACTAGAGACACCTTACATCTCCGAACCTCCGAAATCAGGGACTGGACTTGACAAGGGCGCACCACACATGGTGAAGCCAAGTCCCATCCAATCAGCGCAACTCCGGAGTTCCAGAGTTGGCATCGGAGTGTTCTGTTCTTAACAACCACACCGGCCTCGCAAAACAGCCCTTCCACTCAAGCTCAACCCGCTGCTTACCGTCCCGGACTGTCGTCCACGACATCCAAATCTATCCCTTCTCATACTCTGAACGCTACTAACCCACTAAAACCTCCTGCTCTAAACCATCCTATGGCTAACCAAGCTCCCCAGATGCCGCTCCGCGGTACCCAGAACGCCCCAAAGTTTGACGGGAAGACCCCGGCCTTGTTACCGCGCTTCCTCGAGGATGTCAACATCCTCGGCACGGCAGCCGGTATCTCTGCTCTGGAGAAAATCCGTGCTGCCATAAGGTATGCTGACCTCGAGGAAGCAGAGGGCTGGGAGCTTCTGGACGAAGCCACCGCTAACCCACCAGACTGGGGCAACTTCGTCCAAGCAGTCAAGAAACTGTACCCCGGTTGCAAAGGAGCTAACCGGTACTGTCACGCTGACATTCAATATTTAGTACAGGAATTCTGTATGAAGCCAATGCGCACCCTAGAGGATCTCGGGGAATACCAGCGCAAATTCTTGAAGATCGCCCAGATCCTCATCAACGGCCGCAAGCTCTCGGAGCTAGACCGAGATGCCCTGTTCATGTCCGGTCTACCGGCCGACCTTGAAAGCCAAGTCCGCCAGCGTCTGCTCATCACCAAATCCACTCACCATCCCTCCGATCCGTATCCCATCAACGACATCGTCGACGCTACCCAGTTTCTTCTCACCGGTTCCGCTCTCCGCCCTCTCGCAGCTGCTTCGGCGGCTACCACGCAGCCCGCTCAGCCTTACTATCCGGCTTGGGCGGCACCCATACCGGCACCTGTAGTTCCACAGACCGTCACACCGACCGCTGCTCCGGTTGTCAAGCAGGAGCAGGTCAATGTTCAACGAACCGCTCGCCGGGACTGCGCATTCTGCGCGGACCCGTCGCATTTCATGGGTAATTGCCCCCATGTAGAAGGTTATATCCAGGCCGGGAAAGCCAGCCGAGGATCTGATGGTCGCTTGTACCTACCGGACGGTAGACGCATTCCGCGCGTTCAGGGGACCCGATGTCTCCGAGAGTGCCTAGACCGACTGCCCGCGCCGGCGGCGGCCTCTTCTTCTGTTGTCACCGCCGGTATATTCTCCGTAACGGACTCATCCACTGACGCCATTCTAGACATCGAACCGTCGGTCTTCATGACCCCGGTCGACCAGGACCAGGATGACGAGTCCGACCCCGCTTTTGCTGATCCCGAGTTCCAGGCATACCTAGCCAACGCTTGGGCCGCTTTCCAAGCCGACAAAAAGGACAAGGGCAAGCGAGTCCGATTCGACGGTGTCGAGATGTCGGCTCGAAAGACCGGTCGTCCCGGTCCTCGCGCTGCCTCTGTCGAGGAGGAGGTCGTCTCGCCGGCGATCGAGGCCATGCGGTCTAAGTCGGCAGGACCTCCGAAGGCCTCCGTTCCGGCCGTGTCGAGACCGACTGCTCCGTCATCATCTTCATCACACAATTCTCCATTCCGTGCTGACCCGGCTAACACTTCGCCATCATTCAACCCACAAGGACAATTTAGATATTCTTTCCCCCTCGAAGACGAGACCGCCCCTAAGCGTCTTTTAGACCGGGTCCTCGCGACCACGGTACCAGTACCCGTCCGGGAGCTTATTGCCGTAGCTCCCGACGTTCGCAAGCAATTCAAGGACATAACCACGGCTAAGCGTATCCCCGTCACTACTAATACCGTACAGGTCAATGAACTCGCGGGACGTGACCCCGGCGCAGTAGATCGTACCTTCGGAGACCGCATGCACCGGAGTGATGACAGTCTTATCGTTGCTCACCACTCTGTACCACTTCGGTCTTTAGAGGCCAAGATCATCGGTACCGGCCGGTCTATTCTCGGAGTCCTTGACTCGGGCTCCGAGATCATCGCTATGCCTAAATGGGTATGGGAAGACCTCGGTTTACCAGTCCGGTCGGACCACGTTATGATGATGTCAAATGCTAACACTAGTACCAAGTCTACCCTCGGAGTCATTGAGAATCTCCACCTTGATTTCGGAGCGGGCGAGGTTTGTCTCCAGGTGCAGGTAGTGCCCCACGCCAATTTTGATTTGTTACTTGGCCGCCTGTTTCATTGCCTCCTCAGTGCTTCTACTGAGGACTTTCCGGATGGCTCTCAGACCATCACTCTTCGGGATCCAAACTCGGGAAAGGCGTATAAACTACCCACCCGAGCATGGACCGAAGGTTGCCCGTGTTGCCGGCGCGGTCTATTTTGTGCTAGTCATCAGTCCGTCGTCGAGATGGGTTTTTAGACATCAATGATCCACCGAGAGGTCGGGGAGAGCCCCATTCGTGCTTATCTTCTTCTCCCGCCATATGCCTTGCCACTTCGTGTATTCCGGACTCATCCCTTTCATCTCCGTCTCCTACCTATAGCTTCCTTTCCTCTACTCAGTCGGTCCTATCTCCAGCACATATTTCTGCCCTCAACGATACCTTCTCTTTCGATTCCATCTCCCATTCCCTTGCTTACAAGCCAGTTGCCAAAAAGGTCCGGTTGGTCTTGGCTCCTCTTGAGGAGGAGTACTGGGTACTCCGCCAGTTACCTGACGATCCCCTTGCCGGACTTATACCGCTACCCACTCACCCCCCGGTCTTTGTGCCGGGAACAAGATTCACACAGGAACGCGCCGACGCGCTTGACCTCGACCCGGCCAAATGGCTGTGGCCCGAGGAAGTCAAGTTAGTCCGGTGGATAGTCCGCAACCACGAAACGGCCTTCGCTTGGATTCCAACCGAGCGGGGTCGTCTAGACGAGCGGTACTTTCCGCCGGTGAAGATACCGACCGTTCCACATACTCCGTGGATACTCCGAAACATCCCTATTCCCCCGTCGTCCTGGGATCAGGCGATTCAAATCATCAAGGACCGCATCGCTTCCGGTGTGTACGAACCGTCCGCCGCGGCATACCGGTCTCGCTGGTTCTGCGTGCTCAAGCAGGACGGCAAGACGCTCCGGCTCGTCCACGACCTCCAACCTCTCAACGCCGTCACTATCCGGGACTCTTCGGTCCCTCCGTTCGTGGAGCACCTAGCCGAGTCGTTCGGCGGGTACGCGGTCTACGGTATGATGGACCTGTTCGCAGGCTATGACCAGCGCCCGCTGCACGTAGACTCCCGGGATATGACCACCTTCAATAGTCCGCTCGGACCTCACCGTCTCACTACCCTTCCGATGGGACATACTAATGCCGTTCAGATATACCAAGCCGATATGGCATTTATTTTACAGGATGAGATCCCTCACCACACAATGCTGTTTGTCGACGACCTTCCAGTCAAAACTGAGACGACCCGGTATCAGAGACCGGACGGCTCCTACGAGACCATCCCGGAGAACCAGGGGATACGGAAATTTATTTGGAATCACCTGGCTGTTATTCACAGAATCCTACAACGTCTACAGAACATGAATGCCACAGTCTCTGCCAAGAAATTTGTACTTGCCACCCCGGACGCTACCATCGTCGGGCACAAGTGTACCTCCGAAGGACGTGTTCCGCATGAGGCTAAAATCCAGAAGATCAGGGATTGGCCGGAGTGCGAGAACCTGACGCAAGTCCGTGGGTTCCTCGGGACCTGTGGAGTGGTTCGTATTTTTATTCGAAACTTTGCTGTGATCGCTAGACCGCTCGTCGGACTAACCCGCAAAGGTGTCCCCTTCGAATGGGGAGACGCCCAGCGCGACGCGATGATTCGTCTGAAGGACGAAATCATTAAGTCCCCTGCGCTCCGCCGCCTGGACTACGAGTCCGGCCGAGAGGTTGTCCTCGCCGTAGACACCTCGGTCATTGCGGTCGGCTATATTCTATCACAAGAAGGGGAGGATGGCAAACGCTATCCGAACCGTTTCGGCTCCATCAGCCTCACAAGCGTCGAAAGCCGGTATTCCCAGGCTAAGCTCGAGCTGTTCGGACTGTTCCGGTCTCTCCGGGCAGTCCGTGTTTTCATCTTCGGAGTCACTAACCTCGTCGTAGAAATGGACGCAAAGTACGTGAAGGGTATGATCAATAACCCGGATTTACAGCCGAATGCGACCATCAACCGGTGGATCGCCGGTATTCTTTTATTCCATTTCGAAATTCGCCATATTTCTGCAGACCGACATACCGGTCCTGACGGACTATCGCGCCGTCCCCCCTCCGATGACGATCCTCCCGAGGAGGACGATTTTGAGGACTGGTTGGACGATTCTTATTCATTTTCCGTTACCTTACTGAACGATCGGACTTTGCCTTCCTCCGCTACACCGGTGCCCGCACATGTTTGTCCACACCTCCCTTATGCTCCGTCCTTGTTTCCGTCCGCTGCGGAGTTTGCCCTCCTTTTACCCTTTCCGGTTTCGCAGTCTTCCCTTTCGTTTGGGTCCATTTTTACTTCGCCCGCTACGGAGCCAGCCACTGGCCCGGACTCTCCTTCTATTCCCCGGTCTGCGAAGGCCCTTGCCAGGGAAGCCCGGATTCGCTTGATCCGTGGCTTCCTCAATACCCCCACTCGTCCTGCTGACCTCTCTGACACAGAATTCCAGTCGTTCGTCAATTCGGCGACCAAATTCTTCCTCCTCCATGGCTCCCTATGGCGCCGGGAACCACACGGTCAGCATCAGCTGGTGGTACCGGAGCACCGACGGTACAGACTGATTAAGGAGGCCCACAATGACCTCGGGCACAAGGGTGTCTTCACAGTCCAGACTCGGTTACTCCTCCGCTTCTGGTGGCCGATGCTAATCGACAACATCAAATGGTTCATCTGGACCTGCCACGAGTGCCAAATCCGCCAGACTCATCGGTTCCATATTCCCCCGATGGTACCGGTCATCGGTGGCTTGTTTCGCAAGGTCCATCTAGACACGATGGTCATGCCTCGGTCTGCCGGATACCAGTATATCGTTCAAGCTCACTGTGCTCTTACCGCTTATCCCGAGTGGCGGATGTTGCGTTCCGAAAATGCTACCACCCTCGCTTCCTTTATTTTCAAAGATATCCTCTGCCGCTGGGGTCCCCTGGCCGAGATCGTGACTGACAATGGCCCTGCATTTGTACAGGCTTTGGATGTCCTCGCGGACTGGTACCAGATCCAGCATATCCGTATCTCCCCCTATAATTCCCAGGTGAACGGTGTGGTTGAACAGCGTCATTTTGATGTCTGGGAGGCCATCATCAAAAGTAACCCCGGGGGGGAGTCTCGCTGGCATACTGCCGCTCACTCCGTTTTTTGGGCCGAGCGCGTTACCATGCTCCGGTCTACCGGTTTGTCTCCGTATTTCATGGTTCATGGTGTCGAACTGCTCTTCCCCTTCGACCTCACTGAGGCTACATTCCTCGTCCCGCCCCCAGATACCGAACCCCTCTCTCCATCCAGACTGATCGCTTGAAGAGCCCGCCAACTCCAAAAGCGTCAGGAGGACTTGGAGTCAATCCGCGAGCGGGTCCTCAAGGCTCGATTCAAGTCTGTCAAACACTTCGAGGCCGCTTTTAAGAATCAGATTAAGGACTTCGACTTCCGGCCCGGAAGTCTGGTCTTAGTCCGAAACACTCAGATCGAAAAGGAACTCAACCGGAAGACGAAGCCGTGGTACCTCGGACCAATGGTGGTCCTTCGTCAGACTACCGGAGGATCTTACCTGCTGGCCGAGTTGGATGGAGCGGTATCCAAATTGCGCTATGCTGCATTTCGTCTCATTCCTTACTATCCTCGCTTCTCCTCTGCCATTCAAACTACTGAACTTACAGATAT
Organism: Xerocomellus dryophilus; assembly: GCA_038089495.1. NCBI lineage: Eukaryota > Fungi > Basidiomycota > Agaricomycetes > Boletales > Boletaceae > Xerocomellus > Xerocomellus dryophilus. The sequence goes on from JBBPKY010000659.1 coordinate 10,877, forward strand.
GGACGATGAAGACCTGGACAAGCTGGCAGGAGAAGATGTCGAAGAGCCCGACGAGGAAGAACCGGACTCCTATGATCCGGACTAGCGCTGTTACCGAATACCAATACCCCTTTCCCCTCTACTATACTCTCCGTCTTACCCCGGGCTTAGACCGGTGACTCTCGCTCTCTCTCCGTTACTGAACATACAATCACAGACAGTCCGATACCCTAGACCGAAAAAAAAATCAAATCAGTCCGTCATCGTTTCCTCTTTTCCCTTCTCTCAGTGTCTCCGCCCATACCCTACTAGAACTACTTTCATTTCGAAAGTGCGAAGAGACACTGCGCCCATTGACACTTTAGACCGTCATACCGAAGACCGGAACTTAGACCGCGGATGACCGGTAGGCATAGACGTGGACAGAAGACCGACGAAGACAAGCTGGGTGGTACCCCGCACACTGAACATTGGTTCCACTCATTTTTACTTGTCCTTTTTTTTATCTTATGCTTGTTTTCTCACCACTTTTCTTTCTTTTCTTTTCTGTTCTTTCCCTTGTTCACACCGAAAGACCGGAGACACAATACAAATTATGGATGTTGTACAAACGGAGGAGGCGCACGAGACCGACTAGGGACTACTACCGGACTACCTAGAGGTCCATGTCCTCGAGACCTTCCACTATCTTGCTTACCTCTGCCATCACTTCCTCGTGCTCCACCTCCAACGACTTGATGCTCACGTGGATTTGGAAGAGACGGGAATGGAGGAGGTTGAGCTTCCGAGCCCAGTGGTCTCGCTGCTTGGCGGTCGAGGTCTTCACTCCGGTCTTCTTCGGCGGCGTGGCGCGTCCCTTCCCCTTTGACTTTACGGGGGTCCCGTTGTCTTCCGAGTACTCGTCATCCTCGAGCCCGAGGGGCGATGCCGCCCGCTTGCTTGAGCTGGCCTTGGCAGTGGCCCAGACTGGCCTACCACCTATCAACGTGGTTAGTCGGCCTTGGATGAAATAAAACCACGCTTACTTTGGGTGGTCACGACCGCCGTCTCCAACGTCTTCCTCGGGCCGTGTCGACCTTGTGCAAAGCTGCACCGGGTCTTTGACTTCTGGCACCAGGCACATGCCGACCCAGTCCCGTAGGCGCAGGTGGCCGCAATCCCGGCCCTCCGGCAGACGTCGCACACATTCTCCGCCCCGACATACTGGGGCGCTGCCTTGGTCATGGGGGCCTTCTTCTTGCTGGCCGTGGGCTCAACATCGTCGTCGTCCTCCTCCGCTCGGCCCCACTAGTCCGTCGTTAGTCCAGTAAGCCGCGCCTAAAAAATGTCGTCATCGATGTCAGTGTCGATGCCGAGACCGGTGGCGTCGTTCCGGGCCTTCTCCCACAGGTCCTATCGAGGGTTGTCAGTAAATCAGGAACCGGACTCTCACCACTTACCAGTGCCAACGCGAACTGCTCCACCCACATGTCTTGCTCTTCCCTCAGGTCCTCCCGGTCATCCGGGACCGATCTTGCTACCGCCTTGAGTCGAACGCAAAATTCACGAAACCGTTTGCACGTCGCTTGCCGATGCGTGGCGCTGGTGTCGGAGAGGGTACGGAATTTGTCGAGACAAGACTGGAATTGGGATATGGTGGGATGAGGTTGAAAAGGGTGAGCCGTGTTGTGCATGCACATCGGACTATATAGGCGGTCCCACGGTTTCAAACTCCGCATTGTTCTCGGGATGATGCGATCGCACATCTGACTGGGGACAGTCAGTAGCTAAGTCCCCTGCGGATGTAGAGCGCGGTGCGTCTCTATGGTTATATCCACCCCTTTTTATATTTTTGGATGCTACTTATTCTCGTGTTTACCTTTTCCCGAGCGTGTTATTACTTAGACTGCCGCTAGACTGGTACTAGACCGATACTTCGACTAGTCCGCGTTAGCCCGGTCAAGATCTACCTATTGGCACGTCGGTTTCATTTACCTTTCATTTATTTGACTAGACTTCATCTTATCTCCGTCCTATTTGTTCACTTTGCATCGATCATTTCTAGCTTTCTATTTTTGGTAACACCGAGCGCCGGTCCGAAACTTCGGGTCCGACGCCGGTCTTTTAGGGTCGGTTGCCCCTAGGGTTTCTAGACCGGTCCGGTACATTCCCCCTTATCTCCATTTAGTTATCATGACATTTCCTCGGACGTTTGACAAGTCTCGGGCATACCCGGACTATAAAGCTTTGTACCTTGTAGATAGAATGTCACTTTTGGTTGGATTCTCGAACTGCTCGAACCACTCGTCCTCCGCACTGTCTACCGATCCACCGTACCGTTCACCGTCACCGCCTACGTCCCTCACGTCTTTTTTTCTTCCGTTCTCATCTCGGACTACCGGTCTCGCGCTCTGGACTACCTCTGGACTATCGTCTTCCTCTGCGGAATCGGTCTCGGACTTCCCCACTTCTTCACCCTTACCTTGAGTCCCTTTAGGGGCGAAGTATCTCGCCTCCCCTTTTTTTTTTTTTTTTCCACTTCGACGGCCTAGGGCTAGTGAGGTTCCCTACTCCTAGTCCTTCCAGCCGTCTTAGTATCTTTACACCGGTGTGTATTTCAAATTCGAAGGTTCTGACATTATTTTAGTCGTCATCTATGTCGATGATGCACTCTTTATGGGTTCAAACCCAAAACTCATGAAAGGAAACAAAAAAGATTTCATGAAGATCTGGGAATCAAGAGATCTTGGAGAAGCCCAAAGAATACTTAGGCATGCCCATAACCCGTGATCGCAAGAAACGCACGATCATTCTCGATCAGTGCAAGTATGCTGAAAAAGTACTCAAGCGATTTGGACTACATAATGCCAAACCGGCTCAGACACCATTACCAACCAGTTATAACCCAAGAATCTCTGAAAACGAGGCAACCTCGGACCTTCATTTCCGATATCAATCTGTTATCAGATCTTTGCTATACATTATGCTTGGAACAAGACTGGATTTAGCCTATGCGGTAATCCGCATGTCACAATTCTGTGCTAACCCATCCGAAGAACATCTGAATCGAGCATTATACATCATTAGGTATCTTGGAACAACCAAGAACCTATCATTAAAATTTGATGGCGCCAACCATGATGGTTTTCTTGGATACACAAATAGTGATTGGGCTGCCAATCCAGATGATCGGAAATCCATCACTGGATATGTCCTTTTCCTTGCAAATACCCCTGTCTCATGGTTAACCAGACAACAGAAAACTATAGCATTATCTTCAACAGAAGCCGAATATATGGCCATGTCTGACACAGCACTACAAATTTCTTGGATCAAATCTCTACTTGGAGAAATAGGATTCCAAATCCCAAAAGTACCACTTTACTGTGATAACCAGGGAGCAATCTTTCTCGCCACAAATCCTGCTCAAGAACAGCATTCTAAACACATAGGAATTCGATACCACTACATCAGAGAATGTGTGGAAGAAGGAGATAAAATATCTCTCTTCTATATTCCTACTGGAGAACAGATCGCTGATATCTTTACCAAGAATTTATCACCAGTCAAATTCAAAGGAATATGTAAAGGTCTTCGTATGGTTTCTTTCCCCACATAATCTCGAGGAGGAGTGTTGAGAATTATGTTAGTCGTGTATCTAACCCGTTCATCTTCTATTACAGCTGGGTCTAGATGACTTACATAATATGACGACATTATGTTCTAGATTCCTTATCTCCTATCTATGACATCATAGATATGGGCTATTCTTGTTATCAAGATAGCGTTTACTTATCTCTTATTATAGAGATAAGGATATCCTTTTACTATGGGAGATTACTATACATAGTATATGGTCTGTGCACACACAGCTACACTATAAAAGACCTGCCTTACTGTTGGAATTCTGGTATTTCTTATTCAAAATTATTATTCCAGATACCAGATTCTAGAACGGTCTATGACCTTATCTTTACGCTATCCATATTACTCACCCTTATCTTTTAGTCATAGTTTTGACGTCAGCTCTTAACTCTTATCATGACGTCATTATCATGCCATATGGTGTCATTCTTGCACCATGGCTTATCAGCCAATCACGGCTTACCTTCTTATCTTCTTATCATACGATAATAAGGTTTATGTCAATAGGTACAAACATACCTAGACAGTATATAAGATGGGCCTTATTGCCTATCTCAATAACGACTTCAGTTGTTCTTTCCTCCCACCTGAGTTTACTCAAAGGTCCTAGCGTTCCACTAGTACCTTCTCATAAACAACTTCATCTTGCTCTCCAACCAAGAACCATTGTCCAAGTGAGTCTCTCCACTTGGACCACATATCCCTTCGTGTTCCTGCGCTATCGGGATTCTATTCCCGATAGGTTATGAGCCCCGCGTAAGCAGATAGGCCACTTGTTGATTCACACGCTTTCACAATGCCTTCTATCTTCACGCGCTATGGCTCTTGGTTGGTTACTGGCATGACGTTAGTCATGACCTTGGTCGTTGCCGCCTTCGGTGTTGCCCTAGGCACACCAGATGTGGAGACGAATGAATTCTTAGAGTTCACCGTTGCTTCTGGAGAGTTAGCAATTCGCCGTCTCAGCAATCTCTTTCGCTTCGTCTTTGTTTCCTGGATAGGTGACCAACGAGCAGAACTGACTGTGGAACTCCGTTTAGGAGAAAACACAGATCAGGTTGGTACACCTCCCAGCCCAGAAGCATACGAGAGTCCAGAACCAATACTGCGAAATCCACCTCTTCGCACGGACCTACCCCCCGATTTCCCTTACCACGACGTCTATCCAGGTGTTATCTATCAGCTACGCTGCCCGGTCTGCCCAAGAGAGTTGATTCTAGGCGAGATTTGCTTGCATCCGGCCCTAGGAGTAACGGTTCTCAGAAGAAGTGAAGAAGACGTAGACGCTGGACCTGATGGAATTATAAACATCCCCCTCAGTCTCAGCACTCGTCCTTTCCAATTCCTTCATTATATCCGTCACAACACCATCGGAGATCGATCCACCGACACACTTGTCGCTGGAGCTGTTCAAACAGCCCTAGATCAAGAATCTTCCTCCGAATCGCCTCCTACTCCGCCATCATCTCGCACCTCGTGTTACAGTTTTACTTCTTTACAAGCGTCTGTTCCTCTTTTCTTTCCTTCGCCGCGTCTCTGCAGGACCCGGTATGTTTTCCCTTCGTTGGATTCATTGTCTCCATCTCTTCGATGGAACCACAGTTTCTCTTGTCCTCCTTTAACACCTCACACCGTTCCCTTGTAGTCCCACCGGGAGAGGTATTCTCTTCTTTTCTCTTCATCCATGGACAGCGTTCCCCTCCTCTAGCTAATTCTC
>JBBPKY010000660.1:0-16154 GCA_038089495.1 Xerocomellus dryophilus
CCCGATAGCGCCTAAAAAGTGCTATCAATGCTAAACCGAGCGCTCTTCCCGACCTCGCTGATGATGAAACGTGGTATCGCTACGTGCGTTGAGCCCGTTTTATCAGAATTCCGTGAATCTCTGACGCTTACCTTCACTCAGACTCGACTGATCAATATGACGTGGACGGAACGCTACGTCGAGTTGTGCCATGGAAAGGCATAGATTCTTAGTTCATGGGGCAATGTTCTACCGTATCTAGCGGCGCTTTACGTGCCAATCCCTCGCAGAGCCACGTGCGGTAGTTACTATAACTCTATTGATTAGTGGACCGGTCAGCTCTCACAGCGTCACGGAGACAGACGGGCCCCTTCACCCTGTTGACTCGGCAGTGTGACCGACATCCCTCCAGCCTCCCAGGTAGCCAGCCCCTCCCAGGAACACCAACACGTCACCCTGCTTGAGGCTCCCAAGTCCAAACCCCCAACACGGACAACGCGCCCAAATGACGAGGTGTCACCGTCACCCTCGCACCTGCGCACGTCAACTCCGAATTGGCTTTCCCCGCTGGCGTCCGCACGCAGCCTGCTGCTTCTTCTTGCCCGACACCTACGTCAACACCGCGTCTTGTTCCGTGTATTCAACTCTGAAGCCTGCGCACTGGCGCAGGGCATCGCGCAGGGCAGGTTTTCGAGTGCGGAGTCCTATCCACCACTCGATTCGACCGCTTTGACGTGTCGAACATCATGGTCTCGAACTACGCTGGGATACGAGGCGTGATGGATTCCTGGGGACCGCCACTTGCGAAAACCGACAATGCCGCTCTCACCGGGTACTTCATAGATTGGATGGCGTTCGCGGAAAAAGGTCGCGTTGTGGACCAGACTAGATGCTAGTTCATCGGTCAATTGTACATTGGATTTGATGAGGAGCAATCCGAGTCGGGTATGTTGACCGCCTTATTGGGACCATCCTTACTGAAGTCGCCGCAAGGTTTGCCCCGCTGCGGACCCATTGAAGGTTGACCGTGTACCTCGCTACGAATGATATGGACGCCTTCTATGATACTTCGAAGGCATTCTCCAAATTTTGGAAGGATCGTGGTGGTGCCGATGTCAGACGGGCTGAGGACAGTCCACAAGATCATCCTACAAATACGTGATATGGATAACTTATAAGATCCGTGCTGGACTCTGAGCGCTGCACCCTGATAGCGCTTGAACAGTTGCATCATTGCAGCATCAATGCTAAACTAGACGCTCTTCCCGACTTCACTGATGATGAAACGTGGTATCGTAACGTATGTTGAACCCATTTTATCAGAATTCGGTGAATCCCCGAGGTTTACCTTCGGTTACAGACTCGAATGATCAATCAGACATGGTCGGAACGCTACGTTCAGTTGGGGCATGACCCCAAGGATAATAGACTCTTAGTTCACTGGGCAACGTCCTACCGTACAACGTCCAGCTACTATTGTTTCCGAGAATGGGATGGTTCCGCACTCCCTTGACAACCATCATGAACTGATTCTTCAATGAAATGGTTTTTGGAATTCTTAGAGTAATTAGCGCCTCGCGAGACCAAGCTACGCCAAGTCCGGTATGAGAAGGCTTCCAATACTCCCACATAAGTTACCGCTGATCGATGTTCGACCCTAGGAAGGTAAACACGTTTTATTCCTCATGAGGAATTAGGGGTCATAGTGTGAGTCTTGTCTTGCCGTGATGATCGGTGATAAAGTTGGTCACCTATTTAGACATTACGCACAGCAGACCCATGACTGATTCTAGTGCACTATCCTCGTCTACGGAGCGTATGTTCACTTCGCTCATCAAATCAAACGATCCGCTGGGCGTACTTGCAGCGTCCGATTGCGATGCCCTTGGCAATGCGATCGAGGACACCGTGATGCCGCTCACGTTCCCGCCTCTCGAGGCACTGCATTGCGCAAACCTTTGTCCAAATCCTGGCAGGTTACCCTGTGGAAGGTGCAAACTCGTGTCATACTGTTCGCAGGTAAGGCCCTAGTCGGAGTGCCCGATGACTTAACGGTGATATCCCGAAGAAATGTGAGAGAGAACATAAGAGTGTTCACAAACGACGTGCGTCGGTACTCCCTGCCTGCGTACGCGCGGGAGCTGATTAGTTGCAGATTGTAATGTTCCCCCTGATTCGACTCCTTTCCGGGATGCTGGCTCTCGCGACGACAGTCAATGTTCCTTAAAATCGCCTTTCCTGCGGGAAGAAAGCACCCAAGTGGCTGCACTACTGTTTGTTTTAGCGTTTTAGACTTCGTAGAGATTATTCGCCAACTGATCAACGTTCAACTGTCACCCAGATCCGGAAACCTGCCTGCAGTAGACATCCTCAACCTCAGAAACAACGAAAAAGACAATACGAGAGATTTTTCTCTGGCTTTCACTGGTGGGTCACCCTTTGGCGTGCCTTTCGTTTCCTCAGGCTGTCTTTACCAGCATCCGGAGATCTTCGAAACGTGATACGCACGGTCAACGCACTGGGGTCCGACTATACGGGACGCCTCTGCATCTTGCTCAATGATGCCTCAAAGACCATCGTGTCGCGCAATATCGTTTTACTTTTAATCCTTGGTGCGATGCCCAATGAAACGGTCGCCGCCGACATCGCACTCCATTTTTGGTACTCTGTCTTCTTACCAGAGGAGTATCGCCTCCGTATCCTCGCAATGCTGGTGTTGATCTTGCAACGGCACACCGACAAGACAGAGTCTCTCTCTGTCGGTCTGGGTCGACGCGCGAAATTGGCCTGCCTGGTGCCTCGGGAGATAACAGACCATCTGTTGTATACTGCAGGCCCCACCCTGTCAACGTCACAAGCGCGAGATGAATATGAGCGCGCCTACGCAACATCAGCTCGACTGGACGCCAGAAATCGAGCGCTTGCGGGGGTGAAACCTTGCCACAGCCTCGCGTTTATGGCGTTTTGGCGATCTGGGGTTGTCCTTCCTTTCAGTGTCAACAGTGACCACCATACGGTGCCCAACGCCTCCCTGTTTTCACCACACGGCATCTGGCTTCACGACAGCGTCGAAAATCCACTTGCGTCTTGGGAGTACGTCGAAAGCGCCCAGTTTCGCCTTTTACACTAACGTCGTCGCAGTCCCAACGAGGTCATCAAGTCAGGACAGGCATACGGGGCGCAACCCGAAGATATCTATGGCTGTCTCTACTTTTTCCTCTCCGACCAACTCCGAACATTTGCGAAACGTATCCGCGAACTCGATGTCACGTTCCACGTGTTTAGCACTCCCGCGCATACACTCGCCCAGGACATTTCGGGTGACCAATACTCCAGATACGGCCTCACGCCGCGCACCCGATTCGACCGTATCGACCTCGGCCACGCGCTGGCGGACACTGGGTGTATGCGAGACGTGTTGAGGTCATGGACGCCACTGTTAGCGGTGGTGGATACGGCTGCGATCATCGGTGTTTTCTCAGACTGGGCTAACGTCCAAAAGGATGGCAGCGTTGTCGGAGCGGACGACGTCGTCGTCGCTCCGATTGTTGACAAGCTGATCAAGCTAGGCAGGGTGACCACCTTTCCTCCCTCGTTTGCTTTTCCAGTCGTGGCGTCACATTCACGCGATCTATCACACGACAGGTGCCACCTGGGACGACGTTGGCCGACGCGATAGCTACGGAAACGGCGCAGCTGGACGCCGCGTACGACAATTCGAAAGCGTTTTCTAGGTTTCTGAAAAGCAGCGCGCTGGGCGACGCGTTTCGCGAGATGACGCTCAAGCGTCGACTGAGACACAAGATTCTCCCTCAGGTGCGCGCCCTGACCGGGTTCGTACCTAGACCACCCATGCCTAGCACTGGGTATATTTACATACCGACAGAGGATCAGGATGCCGATAGATGCGAAAGCGTCGGACTTGCCTCACGTTCCGGACGACGAGACGTGGTACCGTTATGTGTGTTGTTTGCATTCGCATTGGACCGTTTTGTTGATCGAGCGGACAGGTCAGACTCGCCAAGGTCTTGTTTACGGCGCGTTATGTGGAGCTTGCTCGTGCGGCGGTCCCGTAGCAGCTCGTGAAGCCATGCATCGCCTATCAGAACTCTGTTCGCTAGTCAGCTCGTCTCCATGCATGTATGATGAATGGCTGGTTTTCTATGCCCAAACCTTGAGACTGGTCGCTTGATAGGATCGGAACAGGCGTCAATGTCAGATCGGACGTCATCGGGCACAGTTCACTTACAAGAGTCGGGACAAGATACCAATTAGGAGGTACGTTGTAACTTGCAATGGCAGCATAGTAATAGTATACAATAAGGTAATGAGGGTTAGATATAAATGTAAACAAAACTATACGGTACATGTTGAATTTCGTTTCCTCTCCAACATCCATTCACAAGGCCACCTCTGAACATTTCAATTCTCTGTTATAAAATGCCATGGCTCTCTCACACTCTTCGTCGAAATCCAAGCTAAAACCTGAATCTGCGACGAGCGCCCCGTAATCTTCGTCTTCGTCGTCATCATTCTCGTTCTCGTCCTCTCCAAGAACAAAGCGAAAGATCCGTCCGGGAGGCGACGGCGGGGTCGCCTTGGGCTCTGGGGGCACTTCCAGCTTCATGGGGATATCAAGGGCGTCGCGTTTGGTATGGTCGCGTTGAAAGAGACCGATCAGCAACTCCCATCTGGCATACCACGAGAGTTCCCATCCACGAAAACAGTTCCATGAAGGTGAACTGTGTAGAGACGAAGCGCTCGTCAAAGGCTCCAAAGGGAGTTGACTTTTAGGGACTGGGCTATCGTCTGCGACGAGGGTGGAGTCGGATTCTTCGTCGTCTCCCGAGGTCGACGAGGAATACGAACTCAACGTCGATGAGGACATGGACGCTTGAACGTGCGCCGCGCTGTATGCAGACGCGAGCGATGCAGATCTTTGTTGCATAGCGAACACATATAGCGTCTTGCAGAGCGTCCACAAAGGGAGCTTGAAAAAACAACGATCGATGTTGACAGAGTATGGATCCCTCAATGCGGAGATATCGCCGACGCGAGGATAGATGGAAGCGTCCTGTTCGTGTTTTCTAGGTGGGTGGTCTGCGAGGTCGCGCTCCAGCCCCGACGGGGGGGTGCGCATACATGGCGGTGTGCTCTGTACTCCGCGTGCACCGGCGGTAGCGAGACCCGTGTATGCGTTGTTTGTCTCGGATTCCTGCGCTGGTGCGTCGCCCTGCTCCACGCGTGACTGCCATTCAGCCCATTCATCATGTCGTGAGCTCCAAAGGGTTTTTTGTTGGAGAAGGGCACTACGGGAGAAACCATGATGAGGGTAGTTGAGTCTCTGCGTTGCGTTGCGGTACGGCGGCATGGATTCTTGTGCGTCGACATGGATTTGTACCGAAGGCGGGCGGACTGGTATTGGAGCTTGAGGCTCGATGACGACCTGGTCCATTGGGTCGTCTGATGGTGCGAAGAACGTGGGTACTGTGTCTGTACTTCCGTGGGTGTGTGAATCTGGTGGATCATCTTTGCCGTCCCCTACAATTAGGGGACGGGGGTCATCTAGAGGGGTAATGTCGACCGCGGAGGGTTCTTCTTCAATAACTGCGAGCAGGCACGCATCGCGAAAGGAGGTGCAGGCCCAATCCATCCCGTGCGTTGGCGAGTCGTCGCCCTCTTCCAGGTCTTCCATGCAAAAGTCAAGACGGCTAGGAGAACGAAGAGGGGTCGGAGGTTCATCTGACTCGTCCGGCAAGGGCGTGGCGAACGAACAGTCCATGAGGGCGCGGGGGGGATAAAAGGAAGAAAAGAGAGAGAATCCGGGCGTGTTTTATGTACGCATCAATGTCAAGTCTAAATACCACAAAGCAACGCGACACGCTTAGTCACGTGGATTGGCTTTCCTCGGTGGACAATAGCGCAAAGGACCACTCGAGGTCAACAATAGATAATATCGTGCACGGGTGGGTACAGACACACCGAGAATGGCCCCTTTATTTTTTATCAAACCTCAGGGTCGTCTTTCGCATCTTCTCGGAGTGTTCAGAGAACGGCACCATGTACCCGCCCAGAGACGCTACCAGTCCAATCCTCTGATCCGCAGTGGTCTCGCCAGCCGGCGGCGGAGGGACAACCTGAATGATTGATTGGGTCTCGACGCTGTGGATCTCGATCGTGCCGTTGGGCAGGAGTGTCGTGATGTTCGGATAGTCCAGACCTGTCGGCATCGGGTCTGTTCCGTTGGGAGAGCTGGGTCACATGACCACTTACAGACAGAGAGCGGGTGACTCGGCCATTCCAGGGTTCCCCTGACAGGATCACCCTCCCCCGTGATAAAGACACCAAGGGTGGTTGCACCAGTCCACGAGAGTAAGAGAAACTCGTTTCCACCAACGACCACGATGAATGGCTTAACCGGCGCTGGATCGTCCATTTGCTGATTAACAGGAAGCACGGGGAACATCTCGGCAGTGTGTAAATCGATGATGTTGTAATATTGGCTGTCGGCGACACAGAGATATTGCCCCGCACGTCGTGCTAGCAGTGCTCCCGGTTGGAACGGAATTTCCTATATAAATCAAGTCAGTATCATTGCTTCACCGGGCCGACCCAGACCAACCCTGGAATAGACCAGACGGTCTTCATATAGGCTATACAGCGCGATAGCGTTGCGCTTTATAACACAAAAGTCGACTGGCTGCAACTTGCCCGGGATGTCGTGCAGCGTGGGAGTGACCCGCAAAAGATGGTGCTGATCAACTGCAAGGGTCTCCACATGGCGGACGGGCTTGATGTTGGGTACAGGATCAAGCGAAGGCAAAGTATAAAAGTGGATTTGACGATCTTTTGACTTTATGAGTGGCGGCGAGTGAGACAATAGTGTCCGCGTACCGGACAAAATCAGCACGCGGGACATATAAGGGATGAGAACGAGTTCATCGATGGGTTTTGCATTCGGAAGGCTCTGACGTGAGAGCAGAGAGTGGGACTCTTGCTGCGAGCGCAAGGCAACGTGACATGGCGCAGTCGACGCATGTTCGGTAGACTGACCTTGGTTGAATCCGGCTCTGCCTGCAGGGCGTATCGGAGCAGCTCGCCGTTGGTGCATGCGACGTAGACCTCGGAACCTGAATCACATGGGTCAAGAGGACGACGCGGGACGTGCTGTGCATACCGAGAGCCTGAGCGCACGAGACGTCGCCGGCAGATATCGCGGGTATGAGGGGTTGTGAGAGGTACGGCGGCACGTCGAGGTCGGTGGACATGGTTTTGGTACGTAAACCCTTCCAGACGCCGGCTAGTCATGCATTCATCCCCCTCCCGCTTTACTTCCCTTCTCCCTTGATCCTGCCCCTCTGACTTGCACCACCATCATGCAGCCCGTCGCCGTCCCACCACACCGAAGAGCTTCCATCTCCGTAGCGCATTCCAGAAGTCCCAGTGGCCGCGACTCACCGTTGGGCGCCGCCGTGGCACCAGGCCCAGACGCAGAGAAATGGGTCGAATCGTGGGGGCACGTCCATGCCAGAGGTGGATCGTCGTCAGCGCCTCCATACAGCGCGTTACTGACCGCTCTCCGCGGATGCAGATCTCATCGACTCTCGTATCGTTGCTGTAGACGCGGACTGTACAGTAGAAGACGCCTGTGATGCAAGCGTGGCTCTCCGTCTCCGCTCCCCTCGCTCATGCATCCTTATAGCTGCTCCTCAGAGAAGATATCTCGTGTCTGGCAGTCAAAGCACTGCCCGGCACACAAACGACGTCCCCGTTTCTCGGCCTCTTTGATGTGCGCGTCTCGTCATCCCGATTGCATCCTTCTCTGACAGTGGTCTAGTTCTCTGACGTAAACGCATTCTTGACCTTGGCTGCCACCCGCCATACGATTCCTCCCCACGAGCTCAAAGCAAACTCCCGGGCAGACCAGATCATGTCTGCCGCCCGCTCTGGTCGTGTGCCTGTTCACCTAGTTAGCAGTATGTATCTTTACTCCCCACCCTTTTCGATCTCTGATCCGCGACAGACTTGTCCGAGAAGAACTTCCTCGAAGTTCTGCCCTACGAAGCAACCATAGTATCTCTCTTGGCTGTTTTCGCCCGTGGAACGCACAGGGGTAAGAAATCCGTCAACTAACGGCGAACCCACGCTCAACGTACAAATAGTACTCGTATGCTCGCCCTCTCCGTCCAGCACGTATCTTGGCATGGCATCTGACATGGGCCTTCTATCTTGGTTCTCCGCCTATGCAGAACGAACTCCCGCGTTCCGATCTCACCTCATGAACTCACTCTACGCACTGACCCTTCCTTCCCTTCATATGTACTCCTCGGTTGTTGCAACATCTAGCACAGCCCAAGTCCTCGATGTCATGCGCCTCATGAGTGAGCAAGGCGTGAGCAGTGTCGCTGTGATTGATGAAGATTCGGGGACGTTGTTGAGCGCAGTCAGCGTCACTGACGTTGGCAGGGTATGACGACCCTAGTTACGCACGTTCATCGCTTCGATATTGATCCCTTTCTTCCAGATAGTAGTTCCTTCCCAAAGCAACCATATACTCTCCACGCCCGTGTACCAATTCATCGCACAAATCAAGGTTTGAGCGCTGTCATTCCAGCTGAAAGCGATATTGACGTCGACATAGGAGCCTGACGGGTTGACAGACGGTATCGATAAATATCCAGGTGAGACACGCCTCTCGTCCCTCCAACTGGAACATCGATGTCATCGCTTGCACAGTATATGTCGTACTCCCCACAAGCACGCTTTCATACACCATCCAGAAGCTTCTTGCCAGTCCGTCTGCTCCGCGCTTCCCATGCACGTCTAAAATTTGATCCACACCCATCACCGCAGCCAACTCCCACCGGCTCTTTGTCACCGACAACGACTTTTTTCTCGCTTCCTCCCCTTCCCACTCCACCTTAGGAAGCGGCAACCTCTGCGGCATCGTCTCCATCGTCGACAGTGAGGCATTCACCCTTCCCCTTCCGTCCTATACTCATCCCCCTTTCTCGAGCAGTCCTCTCCCTCTTTGCACGCATCGCCAACATCCCCGACGTTGACCCGACACAACGGATGCGCCACCGACGCGCCTCCTCTTCCTCCTCCCAATCTTCCCGCTCGGCGCTTTCACGCGATATCTCCGCCAGATCCCGCTCCAGCAGCCGAACGAGCATGCGTCTGAGCGCGAGCCCACGCATCGTCGCGACCACCGCGGATAAGCGCAACTCCATCTCCAGTCTGGATGCCTTTCAGTGGTCGGAGCTTGTCTCACCGCGAAAGGAAGAGCATAGGTGATGCGATACGTATTCACGTCTTTTTGTTCAGTATGCTTCGGATGCTGTCGTTTCACGCACCGTGACATTCGACTGTTTAGCAACTGCGGATGAGCGCTACACGCACTTCACGCTAATCCAAACGCATCGATTTCATATGGATTGTGTCGTTACTCAAGCACAGACATTTGTATGCTTGAAATGTATCCTTTCATCTCAGATAGCTCAGGAGAATAAAACGTGTCACAAAGTTACGACAACGGTCATTTTGAACTTGCGGAAACCCCGATGACAAACGTGATAACGAAAAAAGTGTGTACAAAGTGCATGCGTGTCGCCACACGAGGCCGAGCGAAGGAAACAATCTAAAGTATGGATCTAGGACATAAGATATTAACCGAGGGAGGAACATACGATAATATGAAAGAACCGGGCACGAGCAACACTACTGCTTTGCGTGTCCGTTGTCATTCTGCGCTGCGGCGCTGACCTCTTCCTTCTTGGCGCCGATGGCCTTGGCCAAGTCGCCGATTCTCTGCGAGAGTTTCTCGAGCATTGGCCGGACACCCTCCCTCACCTCCTCGGTGACACGGTGGACCTTATCGCCAACTGACATGTCGGGAGTTGTGACGATGTTGCGCAAATCTGTAATGGTTTTGGAGATGTCTGGATAGGTCGATTGAAGCGTGTGTGGCAGCGCAGCAGTAGACTGCTGCAGCTTCTGCAACTCCACAAGCATGCTATCCGAGAGTGCATGGATCCGTGTTTGAGCGCCGGTGATAGACGCCGAAGCGAGCCCCTGAATGGAGTTGGCGGTATCGATAGCCTTTTGACTGCATAGCAATGAGCCCACACGACGAGCGCGAAAGACGCAGTTACTCACACAAGGACGTTTTGCTGCTGAAGCTGTTTGAGATGCTCCGAAGAGTAGACATAAACATTGTCTTTGAGGTGTTTCGAGATAGCGTACGCGCGCTGGTACTGGTACTGACATTCCGACGAATTGGAAGTCGGCGAACTTGTGCCGGATTCGCTGCCGACTCTGTTCACAGCACTCTCGAAATAATCGACAATCGGGGCGAATTTCTATAGGTGCCTGTTAGAGTCTCGGGCGCATGAGATCACGTGCCAGGTACCTTATCAATGCCCTCTGCAACCTCGACTGCAGGGGACTTGACGTTCTTGTCAAACCGCTCGTTTGCGGACGATACGACGCTGTCACGCCTCTCCCGCACATAGGTAGCTACTTCTTCTGGCTTGACCTTGAAGGGGTAAGGGTACTTATGCTCGATAACATCAAGTCCTTTGTTAGCATAGCCATCCGCCGAGACAATGAGCGGTGCAAGACGGATTTGCAACGGTTGAGAGTAGTTGTATGCGGTTTGCGTGATGACCTGGGCGGCGTGGTACGGGGAGCGGGTGAGGAGGTTTGACGAGAGGGTTAAATGTATCTGGCCCAAAGACGACGCGATAATAGGGATGGAGGCGACGCGGTTCAGCACGGTGATCTCAGGGACCTGTGATTGAGGTTGGGCTTGAGTAGCGGCCGCCATGACAGGAGCGGGCTCGAAATAAGAGAATGGAGAGGAGGAATGAAGATCTGACGCGAAGGACTGGGTTCATATACTTTTGCGGATTGACATGTGATATTTGTTGCAGCTCGCGCCTGTCACACAATGTCACAAATCCACCTGCGCACGATGCCTTCTAAAATTTCACGGGGATTGGTTGGGCATAGTCATATCCGATGTCTGCCCATGAAGCTCGCCGAGACCTTGGCTCCTGGTTTCA
The DNA here is from genome assembly GCA_038089495.1 of Xerocomellus dryophilus. Classification (NCBI taxonomy): domain Eukaryota; kingdom Fungi; phylum Basidiomycota; class Agaricomycetes; order Boletales; family Boletaceae; genus Xerocomellus; species Xerocomellus dryophilus. The sequence goes on from JBBPKY010000660.1 coordinate 11,046, forward strand.
CGTTGGCATAAGCCTGCGGACAGCGGGCGCCGTGCGATAATCATGGATGAATCGTTATCTTGCCGTAGTTGCGCCGCTCAAATTGGAGTCCCATCTAGACCATGCACCACACCTCATGACACGGCGGGTTCTAATTGCGGTGTTCAAACGTTCACCCCTGTTTCTAGGGGTGGTAGACTCGCATGATGTAGTCGAACAATCACGGGAATGCCTGTAATCGAGAATTTATCTTTTTGCTCCAAGTGATGATATAACACACAAACCGACTGATCGTCCCTGGGTTCGGTAATCCAAATATCGATGTGATCGACGCCACGATCTGCCTTATCACGACAGCTAAAAGGAGATTCGGAGGAAACTTGCCAAGCCCTATGATGGCGACTTTCTATTAGTTGTTCGCGATTGTTCCAACTTCTAATCAAAACATAAGCCAGTGACATGATTCAGACAGGTAACCTTGTGCTACCCGTAGAACATCCAGGGTCGTACTAATCTCAGCTTTCTCCCGAGGCACCTGAGCCTTAGTCTCGACAGTTCGAGGCACTATCATCCAGTTCTTTACCACAGTATTTTAGTCCGTTCCAATTCGGGTTCACGCCATTCGGCCTCACATTGCACTCGCATTCTCCGCACTTGGTCAGTTTCTCGGCAGTGCCAACTTAGTCGTGGATTGAGTTTCGGTCGGAATCACATGGGGAGTGATCACCCGTCGAGGAGAGCCGCCGGCACCGTAGTGCCGTGACATTCACGTCCGAATCAATAGTCAATCAAGCCGTGTGATTATAACGGATGATCAAAAGAAGGTGAGTCATTGCCAGTCACTGGTCGAGTCTGGCAGCGATGGCTAAACAAGACTGACTGTTGCAGAGAGCTCAGCTGTCCTTATCATGAAATACGAACATCGATATCGCGTGTACGAGGCCACAGACTTGCAAGTACTTAAGTACTTAAGCCTTGGGCATGTTCCGACTCAGAGTCAGAGTTGCTGTCAGGCATCGTGACGTCATCGTTTTTTTCTAGTTGTCGCCATGGTTCGGCTCCGGCCGACTCCGAGTGTGAGTACTATACCGTTGGATGGGCGGGTCTATAGTACACACGGTGCAGACTCAAATGGATATTCAACCGTCTCCATGGCTGTGATCATTCGGAAAAGACAGGAGCCATCATTGAAACACACCATTTCTCTTGGCATTGTAACGCCTGATACACGATTCGGATCCTCGCCTGCGCTCTGGCCAACAGGCAAAAACTGGGTAAGAAATCACGGGTAAGTTCCAATTCGATTCGAAGAACTTCCTTCGGCTATAAGGAAAGTGTTTAGTCACTCAGGAACGAGCTAGTCTCCCCAGGTCGGACCAAATATTTCCAAATCAGAAGATAGTCGTTCTGATGCCAGTCACGTCGTTGGCCACATATACCATAATATCAACCAGGACTTGGGAGGTTGTAGTCATGAACAGGTGTGTCCGGATTCATGCAGCACGACACGAACTTGAAATGCTTGGATCAATGCCTCCCGTCTTCAGTACTCGAGCGAAAACACAACATCCATGCGGGCAAACTGAACTTGAATGCGACCCAGACGGTTGCGTTGCCCGCTTCTTGCTGATATATTATACTGTGAGTGTCACCATCCAAGTCAAAAGAGTGAATTCGCACCATAACATGGACCCCCGTCACGGCCAAGGGCTGTGATGGCTCGTTCGTCTATTGTATCTAATAGGACGTTAGGGTTCACCATACGGACTACCATCACTAGAAAGAGACACACGGCGCGCGCTTCCTTTGTACCTGCAGACCCCTGTCCACCACTGGACGCGTCCTTGATCGGATGGCTCGCTGCAGTCTTGGTATCACTCTTACACTGCCACGGAGGATAAATGAAGCGCCAAAGGACAAGCTGAACAACGAATCCAATTAACTGGTTTTGCGACCGCCCGCTGAGATGCTTCGTCAGGCATACTACACGTTTAGTCTACCAAAGAAGAAAGCACTCACCCGCACACGTTGCGTTGCGGCCATCCTTGAGGGTCCTTGTCTCGCGATATTCCCTATCGGCTGCGACTGGAAATCAAGAGGAAGATTGACGGGTTGACCAGACTGTGTAAATAGTTGCTCTGGCGGTCGCGAAGCTTGGTTCTTGTCAGTGTACTCGAATCTCAGAACCACCTTTTTTGTTTGACTCTAGGTGACGTGACAGCATCACGAAGTTTCTCTGGATACGGCTCTGGAGGGGAGGTCATAGGCAGGGTCCCTGGGAACCGCGGTGTGGTCTGGAGCGAGCATTCAACCTTGTGCGGCCCGGCAGAGGACGCCGGGGACGGTGGCTCGAGCGACATCAGCACGAAGGCAGGAATTCAGTCAAATCATCACAGACCTCATCATAGTCAAATAGGGGTGCGGGTGTACTAGATGGCAACTCGACCTCACGTCATCATAAAAACCAGCGTCGAAAAAGAACAGATCAAACTCTTACCTCGAGTAAGTCATTATCACTGGCTTTGCTGTGGGCCTCCGACACTGGTGGACTTGCCATTGTGGGTTGGCCCTAAGAGTGAAGGAGTCAGTGTGACGCTTTCCGGATGACAAACTCCTACCGTAGGAGTCGAGTCCAGTGCTTTTTTGTCGTGGACTTCCAAGGCCAAAGACTGCTCGTCTTGTTGTTGTGACATATCTTTGGATCTTTCCGGCCCGGCATCTTCTTGAGTAGGTACCTAAGGGTGATATGACGCGAGACAATGCATGACTTATCCGACGAGATCGTGAATGCATAAATGCTTACACGGAAAGGACCATACAAATCTGGAAGATGTTGCTGAGATTACGAATAGTGATATTCCCACTGAATCCTCCCGTCGCAAGAAGGCTGCAATCTGGGGATAGTGCAATCGATCGAACCCTTTGGCTGTCCTCGATGACTGGGCCTATCTGTGTGAAGGTTGATGTGTCCCAGAACATGATGGAACGGTTTGCGAAAGTAGCAAGGAACTTCCCATTGGTGGCTAGAGCGATAGATACGACTTCGCTGTCGCCGTGAACCTGCGATTCAGCCAGTTGGGATCCGGTGGACACATCAAAAGACCTGATTTTGCCATGCCTAGACGCAGTAAAAAATTGCTGCCCGTTATTCGACCACGCCAGGGGAGTCAACGGCAACCATGAGGGTATATTAGTTTTGATGGTGATGAGTTGGTCACCTTTGCGACTGTCGAAGACACGAATGGAGTGATGTCTGACCGCAGTAGCAAGGTGTTCGCCGTTCGGGGAGAATTTAATTCCTGCAATGTAACCGTCATGTTGGAGCGGGCCAACTAATCTCTCGCCGGTGATGATGTCCCAGATGTTCGCTTTGTTGTCACTGTCCGAGTCACCGCCTCTTCCAGCAGCGGTGGCAAACCTGGTGGATTCAGGTGAGATGTCCACTACGCCCACATACTCTGTACTCTCCACTTCGATGGCCTTTTCCTGGATTTTCGCGTCCCATACACTTGCCCCCCGAGTAGTCCCGCACACTATCCGCTTGCCATCCCTCGACACAGAAATGGAACTCAGAATCATTCCCAGTTGGTTCCCAACCTCTTGTCCGTCTGCAACTCGCCATCGTCGAACCCCATCGATTTTCCCGCTCAATAGTTGCATGCCGTCGGAGTGGAAAGCGGCCGAGAATATCGCATCGTCGCCGGTTTCAATCACTACTGCCGCATCTTACTGAATTTTCAGCATTGTGCGATCACTCCCGACTCAGAGGACTGCTAGTACGCACTGGTCTTCGTTGATGGCATCCTCCACACTCGTAAGCTCCGCAGTGTCAGGCAACAGGTTAGGTTGTGGTATGCAGAGAGTCCAAAAACACCATGACATTTCCCTCTTTTCGTTGAAGCAGACTGCAGGCGCCTATTTGAGTTACTCGGGTACGACCGGACCGGCTCAAAGGTACTTTGGAGTCTAAATTGTGAGTCGATTGAATTATCCAGTGAAGTAACACTTTGTCAATCATCCTTGAACTCGTATTCCCCACCACATCCGAACGCCCTCGACATTCCGAATATATTTACTATAGTAAGAAACTTCCATGATCACTTCACGACACAATGCCACAATTCACCCCCAGTGACCCGGTAACTATGGCAGACCTGCAATTTTGCAGTTATACTAAACACGGGGAAGGTGTACCCTGTCACATTGATGAGTACATGTCGGCTGTCGACCCCAAGATCAGACTTACACTGCAGCCAGCAGCCGCGGTAGGTCCATTGACATCCTGAGAAGGGACGTTGTGCTGCAAGTTCTCAGCTGGCAAGGCGCTGACAACGGCGAGCGCAGCCAAACCAGAGAGGACAGCGAAGAGAGAGAAACGCATTGTGATCAAGTTGAGAGTTGGAAAACTGGGGGTAAGCTCGAGTGCTTGGTGGACTGAAGCAGTTAACAGGACGCATTTATACCTTTCGGCAAAGTGGTCAATGCACAGTATCGACTAACGGGGAAAGCATGTTATTTGGGTACTTGAGCCTGAATGCTGAATTCTGGTTTGAATTTTTGTGGAGTAGAACAACCAAAACAGAGTTCGAAATGGAGACTAACCCTAGTACATCGGACTCAAATACCCGAGCCTAGACCTGTGGTTTTTACTTCCCGTATGGTAAAGGTCAGGGCATTGGACAAGCGAGTACCGCAAAGTTGATAATGTTACTTGCTCTTTTGCTGATTCGAGCTACAGTGGTATGATTGGAACCTTGTTCCGTGAGATATATTAGGAATTGTTCGTTACGCCACTGCGAGGAAGAGAAATGGAAATGTTATCAAGCAGACTAACCAAACGGAAGCTTACGACTGTACAGCATAGCTTGTACAGATGCATATCCATTCGGAACTAAATGTATCACTGGCGGATTTCTGTTAATGACGGCAACGGCGGGATGCTTCTGTTTGGTTGGTCTGCTTGATTTTTCTTCCTCGCGGCGGCGTAACAAACAATTCCTGAGGGGTATGCCGATAGTACAGTATACTGAGAGCGGTTAGACCTGGGAGTTAATAGCATCATGTAAGCCCACTGGCATCCTCCTATCCTGTCGACACATGTATACCCTGCGCCTCGTAGAGCTACAAGTC
>JBBPKY010000661.1:0-16114 GCA_038089495.1 Xerocomellus dryophilus
CTAAGTCCTAGTAGCTCCTTCGGTCTGCGGAAGTCCCAGACAACCCCTTGTCCCTTCGAAGGATACCACCTCGAAGTCCTCGTCCCCTCGTCGAAGGATACCCCTCGACTCTCTGCGTTCGTCGAAGTACCCCTTCGACTCCTCGCCTTCACCTCTTTGAGCCTACGTTAGACCCTACCCGGGCCTGGTGTAACAGTAGCCTTTAGGATCAAGTTTACTTGGCTATAAAATATTAGTGATTCACCAGAATGTTCTTAGGAATTAGGAAGGTAGTGTTGATGAAGTGTTGATTTTTGATACTTGCATAGTTCACACAGGTCACTTAGTTACTCAGAATAGGTGTTATAACACATTCTTATTGTGCACTAAGGAGATGCAAATCAGGTTTTAAAGAAGTGCAATTATCTTTTACCTCCTAGAGTGGATAATTGGCTGAGACATAGGGTACATATACTATCACTTATGCCCTGGGCTGGATAGTAAGTACTATGGACTAATGAATCTTCTACTACTAGGAATTTATTCCTTAGTTGTCTGATGTGGGTTTCTTCCCAAGTGTATCCAACCTAATAGCAGGTTTTATCTAGCTCTACATATGGGAATCTACCTTAACTTAGCTGCTTTGTGGGTCCCTTGTGAAGGGGATATTCTTTCCCTACTGTGGAAAGTATCTTTGGGTATTTTGCTTGCTTAAGGAGTTCTCTCTCTGAATTTCTCTTCCTAGGAATTGTTCCTTTGGGACCTGATCTGCCTTCCTTTTATAGATAATTACAAGAGGCTGTGCCATTTCCTATTATGGTGAGCTGAGTAAGCAGCTTACAAATACCTAGTGAATGTTGAGTTCAGCTGTCAAACTTCAATCTATTTGATTGATAATCATCAGCTTGGCTTTGGCTTGAAAGGCACTGGCTGTGCAAGGCTGACTAGTGCTGAGTATAGCCCAGTCACATGATCAGTCCTCTCTGTGGCACCTAGCCAGGTGCTTGGTATTTACAATGTAGTAAAGAAATAGTCCTGCTTGTATAGTCACATCTAGTAATACAGTTGTTATTGAAGAAATTATTTAATTTCTCCCAAACTTATTGATGGAAAAATAAGAAAATATAGGGGTTGGTAGTTCATATTAAGGACTATCTAACCCTATATTTGCTAAGCATTTGAACCATAGAAAAGATGTGAAATCTCAAAACTCAGGTCAAATATCTATATGAATATCATAATCATGCATCAGACCACACAAATAAAGGCTCACTCTTACTATTTTATATCAGATGGTAAGTCAGACTCTATGATCCTTTCTAACATTGACATTGCCATTTTTAGGAGAATCTTGCTTTGCTGATGTTAATCCAATTGACAACAGAACATCAGATATATCAGACTTATTGTGTGAAAAGGTGAATTTCAAACAAAAGTTGATCACATATAATGGGACCTGCATATTCATTGGTGATTTTGCCACCAACAATTGTGATGCATACCATATTTTTCCCCATTCAAAGGGAAATAATGTGTATTGCCCATCTTACAATTCACAAATTGTAACAATTAATCAAGTACATGTCAAATCTCTTCAATCACCAATATGAAACATATGGTCTTGTGGACCCATTGAATGACATAAATGACACTCAAAATGAAATCATATCTCTTCCATTATATACTTGTTATAGGCCACATAGCTTTTTGAAGGTCTGTGATATGTTATTGTTCCTATCTATTTCATCACCAACTCAAGTATCCAATAGACACCTAATTTTGCTTTGGCTGTTGATGATATTCCTTACCACCAACCACTGAAGAATAGAGGGAGTCCAGCAGCCTGCTTTACATTATAGCATATTCAACCATCTCAGGGGGACCCTTTCATCTCCTGTGCTCCTCATAACTCTGATGCACAGCAACCATAAGATATCAGCCAATGGCCACTTGCCATCATTGCCAATCTCTCTTATGCTGCCACAGTTCTGCAGGTATGGGGTCCAAAAATATTTATTGAATATGCTTAAGTGAATTCAAAAGATTTTTATTATGGGGGTGGCAAAAATGATGCTAAAGATGCACCAGAAGATCCAACCATGGCTTGCAGTACCATTTGATATGAAAGATATGGTGCAAACAAACAACTTGCTGTCAACTCAGACCAGCTGGCTTATAAAGACATGCTTGATGCAATCTTGGCCATGTGGATATAGGCAGCAAGAGAGGCTACCTTAGGCAGCAGTTTTTTCAAGAGGGTTGCTGGCTATTTTCTAATATATTTCTAATATTTTTGCATATATAATTTGATATGTTTACATTTATTCTAATAATATTTTGACTATTTTAGAGATATAACTGATGGTTTGTAAAGGATGCAAAGATGATTGGAGAGAGTTTTCAGATGATTTTTAAAATACTAGAATTGAGTTTCTACTATCCCTTTAACCACCTTATCTAATGCAGCTGATGTCTGGTAGTAGAAGCATATGACTGGTAAATAAGATGGCCTTAAGAGGGTTTGCAGATGGTTGACAAATGGTTAATGAATGCTTTTGTGTGATTTCAAAAGTTGATACTGTTAGAATTTAGATACTATTTTCTGATGATTTGCAAAGAATGTGTCATATCCCGGAATTCCTGTAGCTCAACTCCGGTTCTCCGGACCTACCTCCGCTCCCACACTCTCGAACTCCGGTGCGTTCTCGCTCAGGACGTACCTTCGGAACTCCGGACATGACTTAGTAGATTCTTACCTTTGCTTTCGTTCTTGTTATGTTACCTCTTGTTCTCCATATGCATTAGTCCCGCCACTTAGCTACCTCCGAACCTGTGTCTCGCTTAGAGCACAGCTCCGGCCTACTTTCTCCCGTCTCCATTTCACTTACCAATCCCTTACAATCTCTGTTACCAATGCTGTTCCGTACCCCGTATATAAACCCTGTACTCCAAGTCTGTACTCCTCAGTTCGAATATTAACTTAGTTCCCACTCCTTGTCCTCCGATTTGAACCTTGAAGGTTCTCCTCTGACCCTTCCTCATCTAAGGTACTTCACAGTACTAGAGACACCTTACATCTCCGAACCTCCGAAATCCGGGACCGGACTTGACAAGGGCGCACCACACACAGTGAAGCCAAGTCCCATCCAATCAGCGCAACTCCGGAGTTCCGGAGTTGGCATCGGAGTGTTCCATTCTTAACAGAATGCCAAGATGATTGCAGAAGATATTTATTGATGGATGCCCTACAGATCCTAAGGCTTTGCAGATACTGGTTATGTAAGCTATTATATAAGCAGATCAGAAGTGGACATATTAATGACCTTACTAGATATATTTTCATATTGGTATCTTTGTTCCTAAGTAAATCTCCTATAAAATGTCAAAAGTATGATATTGTAGCTTCCACAACATTACTGGAAGTATTCTAAACAATTGTTCTGACATAGCTATAGCATACTGACATATATCTGGTGTCCTCACAATGTTCTGTTGGTAGAAGACAATAAAAATATGATATATATATATGAGAATTACTAAAGTGTTATAGGATAAGATAGTCAAAGAAATAGTAGAAACTCAATCCTAGCATTTTAGAAGCCATCTGAAAACCCTCTCCAACCATCTTTGTACCCTCTACAAACCATCAGTTATATCTTCAAAATAGCCAAAACATTATTATAAATAATATTAAAATAAATGTAAACATATCAAATTAGATAAGCAAAACATCAGAAATATATTAGGAAATAGTCAGCAACCCTTTCAGAGGATATTCCCTTTTAGACCATTTACTGCTTGCCAAAAAACCTAAAAGGCCAACTCTCTTGACAAAACTGCTGCCCAAGATGAGAGAGGCCACCTCAGAAAGCAGCAATGTAGCAAATGTTGCTGACAACAAGAAAAAAAATTCAAATGTGACTACAATCAATCAAAGAGTCCACTTCATAGCATTTCCTGTCATTGAACAGATAGATACAAGGAGTATTTTAAGCCACTTCAAAGAGGTCAGTCTGAAATGACATAGTACTAGAAAGATTTCTGATAGACTACTCTTCCAAAACAAGGTTGCTGGTAAAGGGCTGTGAATAATATTCTATGTGTTTGTTGTAGTGTTCAAAACAAACAAGCCTTTATGGTGAGTAAACATTACTAATAATATGTTTTATAATGAATCTCATCACTGGTTTGTATGTACTTACATACATACCTTGCTATGACATGATACATATTTCAATTTTATCTAATTTTGAGGTGAGGGTGTAAGTATTTCTATGGTTAGTTAATGAAGTTGCCTGTTTTTATTATTATTGTTAGAGTATCATATCTAATAAGAGTTCTTGGTGATTTGATGGTTATATAATGCCTTATAAGATGTCCATCTAATTGAATGGTCCTTTTAATTGTCATACAAATATGTAATAAATAAATAAAATCCTGCTACATAATTGACTTGCATAAATATGCTAAGATTCAGGCTGCCCACAGGAATAACCCCGAAAAAGAAGGATTTTCGCACTGTAATAAATTGCTATGTTGGATGCTGCCCTTCAGATCCATCAAAAACACTGTGGATCACATCAAGGACTGCTGCAGAGAAGGCATAACACGATGTGTCAAGTAAAGTGTAACAGGGGATTACATCATGACAGCAGCCAACAAGTTGTAGGACATTTTCAAGGGAGGGAGCAGCATCTTCTGACCAGGTGAGCTCCATACTGACCACAGTGTGGCTGCTGGGCAGCTGACTAAACAAGACCTGGATTGTGTCATCGGCATTGAATCTAAGTCTTCACCACAGACCCTTCACATGGGAGATCTTTAGTAGCTTCTGCAACCAGGCTGGTGGCTGGGGGTGACACTGCAGGTGGGGTTGAATATTAAGAACTATATACTTGTGTTGATAGTCTTGTACAGGTGTGGGACTCTTGTAGTGTCTTGCCCATGTGACAACAAACTGGTAGTCACCATCATGTTCAGTATGGGAATTCGCCCAGCATTGAAGTGGGGTTGATTGAGTGTCGTTGAGAAGGCCTTTGCTAGTGGTCAAAGTGTGGCAAATGATTTGTAATAACTATACAGTACATGTTATATAAATTCATTCTTCCTTTTTTTTCTTAATTTCTTCACTCTTGACTCTGAGTCAAGAGTCACTTTAGTCCTAGGAGCTCATACTTAAATAAATGTAGACTTGTGTGAAGTAATTTGTAAGTGTTTTTTCAAGTCTAATTTTCGCTTTTTGTAGTTTAAAATGGTAGTATCCTGGTGCTTTATCTAGCTAGTCTATGTTGTGGATGAATGATATTGTTTGCTATAATGTTATGGTTGAAGAATGCCATTACAGTGTCATTACAATATCCTTATCACATGATACAGCATTGGCAAACATTAGAGATTAGTAATTGATTTTATTACAATATATTTAACTCCAATAATGTTTGTAAATTGTAACTTAGACAAAGAATGGCTTTTATTATGTTTTAACATAAACTTTCTAGCAATTATTAATGAGCTTTGACCTATATATGTACATATATATAATTAGGTTATATAATATTACCCAACCTCATATTCAGAGATGCCCTCAGGCACATCTAAGCACATCTGGAGGTGCTTGATGTACTGTATGTGTGTCCCCGTCAGGAGGTATCATCTCAACTCGTTATTTGTTGTAGGATCGTAGTAAGCACCCTGTGTATGAACAATCTTCCGCATCACGAGTGATATATTGATCAACAGGACAAACTCGATACTGTACTAGTATTCACAATTAATAGTATTCTGACTTGGAAACCCTACATAAATAGAACAGCAGAGTGCGACGAGATCGTGGTAGTTGCAGTATCCTTTTGTTGGTGAGGGGTATCGCATGCATCATAGTTTGGCATCACGTTTCTTGGGGAAAGCCTGCTCGGGGTTGTGACCATCCCCGCCCTTGCCGATACATTTCTTCATCTCTTCCAAACCTCTCCGCGTGCCCTCCCTCCCCCTCTCTATACCTTGGCCTCTCCCCTCGCCATCATCCACGTCGCCCTTCCCTCTCTTGATTCCATCCTTACCGGCTTTGATACCACCCTTCAAACCCTCCTGGCCCTCTTTGGGGATCACGGCGAACTGCGTCTTGGAATGAAACTCCCCGTCCTCATTGCGAGCCTCCTCGAGTCGCTTCTTCACCTGTTCTGCGATCTTCGGGTACGCCTTCCTCGCCTTGGCAAGCTTCTCTTCGTCACCCTTGACCTCCTTCATCCGCTCGTTCACCATATCCCGCGTCTTGTCGAGGAACTCCCCGAGTTTGGCCATATCGGGAATCGCATCCTGGCGTTCCTCCCCACGCCCACCGCGCTCTTCGCCGCTCTCCTCCGTCTGTTCCTTGCGCTCACGCGCCCGCTTCTTGTGCTCCTCGAACTTGGCATCGAGCCTTTCCGTGCCCTCTCCATTCCCATTATTGATTTGGCCCCGAACCAGCTTCTTGATCTCTTCGATACGTTTCTGCATACCATCGCCACCGGAATTTCTGTCCCAAGGGGCCGGGCGCGAGCGCGAGCCGGACTGCTTTCCTTTGCCGGTGTCGACCCCCGCCGCATTGTCACCGTCCATGAGCTGCTTCCATTCCGCCCCGATCTTCTCCCACTCGATCGTCCGCGCAGCGTTGGCTGCCATAGCCGGATGCAACAGCCGGGCAGCCGTCTTGTTCGCGTCGACGCCCTCCCGCTCGCACGCGATGCGGAGGGGGTTCGCGGGGGTGAGGAGCGCATACGCAATCTGCTGCGCGGGCGTGGGCGCATTGGGAGGCTGAATCTCGAACTCGGGCGGCCGCCCGTATCCGATGGTCGCCGTCTTGATGAGGATAGACCTGTATGCGGACAGAACGGCGCATGAGTCTCCTACACTGTATGCGCGGTGCATGCCACGTATGCGTGAGCGACTGACGCTGTGAGTCCGAAGACGGGCTTGATGCCCTCCCCTTCGCGCCCGGTGAGGAACCTGTGCAAGCGAACCGCACCGCCGTCGCTCCAGGGAAGGTCCGTGAACGTGTGATAAGGATTGCTCAGGTCCGCCGTGCGACCGCTCGACAGGTGGGGCGTCGACGAAAGGAACGAGATCAACGGCTGTGCGAATATCGACGTCACTTCGGAAGAGTTGAGGTTAGGCTGTGGCCGCAAGAAAGCCAGTCAATACGGAGCACGAGGGGTGCGCGAAACGACACACCTGCAAGCCGTTGTCGAGTATGAGGACGACCACCCTGGCGTACGGCGACAAGCGGTGAGCACCCAGGAAAGCCTAGAGCTATCGAGAATAAATCCAAACACGCACGGCGTGACCAACATCTCGCCCTTTGCCAAGTGCGGCTCCATCACGCACAACAGCGGCGCTCGCTCCTTGTCTTGAGGCAGCCCGACCTGGCCCAATCTCGTTCGTCAGCTCCCGGTCGGGGAACCGGTCAGTAAAATAAGTAGTGAGACGCACCTCCTCGAAAGCTTCCCGTCTCTATTGCATGCGCATGGACCATCAGACGAACGCCAACAGACCAAAACAGATCACCAGACGAGCACGACTCACAGCTGCATCCTCCACCGTCACATCCTGCGCGTCGATCTTGCCCCCCGGCAGCGCCGTATCGCCCGCGAACGCCTTGAGCGCATCCGAGCGTCTGTTCACCCACGCCAACAAACGTGTCAGCACTCCGCCTTTTACCAAACGGAACCGAAAATACGGCGGGAAAAGCAAACAACGCACCGACTAAGGAGCACGTACAAATCCCCTGACCGCCCCACGAACAACGGCACGAGCACCGCCGCGCTCTGTCCCCTCGGCATCCGCGCGCGCGTACGCACCGCGCGGTAACCAAGCAAGTTGGCGATACATCTGGTCGCCACGCGCGCGTCAGCCCTCCGACTCTGCACCCGTCGTGGACGAAAGGCGACGTTACCTCTTGGTCTCCTCTTTCACACGCAACGTCTCTAAATGGGTCAAAATCCGCTCGGTCTCTGGGTATGGATACTTCATGAAATTGGGCGTTCGACCCGTGCGGGCAGGCTGGGGTTGGACGGAAGGGCGAGCGGGAGGGGGTCGAGGCGGTACATTGTCCGAAGGCATCTGAAACATCCACAAACCTCCGGTCAGCGACTGTTGAGCTCGGGCTTGGGATCGAGAGGAGAAACCGCAACGCGAACCTCTTGCGCCTTATGTTCACCTTTGGAAGCGCTGCGCCCTGCAACTGCCAACGATCAATCATCAAACGACCCGTCCGAGTCAGGAGGTACTACCAATGATCGAAAGTGAGGCTGTGCCACTTCGGTTCCAACATATGCCGCTCGGCATCAATATCTCACCATCCCCATCAGTTTCAGGGTTTCATCCATCGACTTTGCCCAAGGCAGTTCACATCATTGATCACGACAAGAAAAACGAGTATAAAAACAGAAACAATTAACTTTCCAATTTACGCTTCTACCGTCTAGTATTCGTCCGTTTTTCTACTTAGGCGACGCACAGTGAGGATAACGAGAGATGACCGAAACGAGAGACACGAGTCCAAAAACGAGAGAACTCCAAGAAAGAGATACAACGACTGCGAATGCGAGATGTGGGGTGTCGAGCGTGGCGCACGGCGAGTTATGATATATGATAGGCGAGCGCGACTGTCCGTGGTGATGATGAGTGATGATGACGAGCGACCAAAAAGTGCCGATATAGTGCGTAAAACGAAAAAGACGAGACGAGAGGGGGACAATAAAATCGGTGCAACATCGACGATGCTTTATGACTGTGACAGTATCTTGTCGATCGACTCGTTCAAAAAGTCTTTGCGTGACGTCAAGTCAGCTTTGGGGAACTTGGCCATGATCGCTTCACGTGCGGTCCTACGAGCCATGAGCGAAAGCCAACATAAACGAACGAACAGACTCACTTCTTCGTCACCGTCATCAAATCCTGCGAACTCAGATAAGTCCTCAGTGCATTGAAGACCTCCTCGTCCGTTGGATTCGGGTTCAAACTCGGCCCGGCAAACGCATTCACGGACGTCGCCATCGAAAACGACGACATTCGCCGGTCTCCACCGCCACTACCCCCACCAATTGGACCTGGCGGGAGTAACCCAAATCCACTCGTCTGCGATCCATTGCCAGTGAACATGTTCATGTTCATCCCTCCCATACCCATCATCGTCGCACGCGGATCCACCATCCCGTACATGCTCCCCGTATGTTGGTACCCAAGCGGTCCCATCATCCCACCATACTCGGAACCCGCCACACTGCCAGGTCCAGGCGCAAACGGCATATACGGCACAGGAGGTAGTCCAAACTGGGACACAACGGGTTGACGGCCTTCGTACATGGAGCCTTGTCGAGAACCAGCGTGACTATGATGCGAAGCCGTCCCTCGGAAGTTGACCGTCGAGTTGTTCATCGAGTTGTTCATCACGTTCGTGTCCCGGTAGTAATCGCCCCCGTTCGACGGGTGTGGCGAGCCTTGCCGGGATGGTAGGAACCGTGGCTGCGAACGCGCCTTGCTGATCCCTGTCTCATCCGAGTGGCGCGAAGCACCTTCCCAAGCTTCCGCCTCGTACTCTGCAGGGGAACGTAAGCGACCACGTGAAGGTTAGTCCACACGACTCACCGCTAAATTTCTTGAGTGGGATCATCGACTCATCGAACCGCTCGGTGTCATTCATAACCACCTTTTTGCTCCCTCCATCACCAATCACGACGCGTGTGTTCCCCCACGAGAAGTCGTCCATGCACCAGAAGGAGTAGATCGGCAGGAAGAAGCTGTACACCGGGTATCTTATCCCAACAGCGTCAGTCATCCGATTAAAAGTGAGATGACGAGAAACAACGCACGAAATGAGATAGACGACCATCCAGCCCACGAGCATAAACTCTCGTTTGATGATGAAAATCAACGCCTACGACGTTGCAGTCAGCACTTCCCTCCCAACACCCTACCGCTCGTAAACGTACCTGCAACCCATACGTTATGCCCAACATGATGATCGAGATCAACGGCAGCGAACTGCTTCCAGTAGAAACCGCGACGATCAAATATGCAAGCTATGAGAACAACGTCAGCCACCCCAACCCATCTCACATCGACCCCACTCACATAAACGACGGTTGCCGGAAGAATCTACATCGACGTCAATGACATCCCACACGGAAAGAACCAACACGTACGATCGTCCCCAACAAATCGATGAATACGAAAAAGCGCATCGAGAAACAACAAAAGCCGCACAGCTCGGGCAAGATCACCAACTCCAACAAATTGTGCACCGTGGAATTGATCCACCGACGTCGTTGAGAGAACAAAATACGCCACGACTCGGGTGCCATAGTATGCGCCACCGCATCGGGAATGAATTTGGTCTTGAAGGTCGGGAAATGCTTCATGAGAAGCGTGGTGAGGAAACGGTCTTCACCGAGCGAGAAAAGATTCTTCTTGTGGAGCGTGTCGACGTTGCACTCGGCGTATTCGTCGATGATCCGGTTGGAGATGATGATCGGACGACCCTTGTCAGCCGTGCGGACACGATAGAGCGAGAAACACCCGGGCAGACAGGACACCGAACCAAAAAGGGACTCGAACGCCTTGGAAAGGTGGTGAGAGATGTAGTATTCGTAAACCTGAATCATCGTCCACCACGAGCCTTCTTCGTTGGTTAGCTTTGTCTCACCACAGATACCGATGATACTCGAATCGTCCGCAGCCGATGCGACCAACCGATTGAGCGACTCAGGTGTGACCGTCTGCATCGCTTCTCAGTCCGCTCGCTCCACCACACCCAGAATGAAAACCACGAACCGTATCTGCATCGACCGTAAAGATGTACTCGTAAAACGCTGGATCGATCCCTATCACGTTCCGCATCTGATGATAAATTTCGAGTTCCAGCGGGGACATGGGCGCATCGAAATGCACACGGTTGAGGTAGTGCATGAGCAAAATCTGACTGTCTCGTTTGCCGCGATTACCAGGCTTGGACCGCTCCGTGGGCTTGCCAACCTTGACGACAACCATGTAACTGCGACGCACATTGACGTCAATACCCAAACCTGCGCACCCACCAAAAATGCAACACTCACGGAACGACGTGCCCTTCGAACTCGTACAACCCCGAGTAGACCTTGCCATAATTGATCTGTTTCGAGCCCTCGCCAATCGACCGGAACATCAACGGCTCGGGGTCAACCTTTGGATCCACACCCAATATATCCAGCACGATCCTCGGCGTAGTCCGGTCATTCCCGCTCCCAATGATATTGCCGTCACAGATGACGAAGAGTAATTTCCGCTTGTCGTCGTAGTGGAGCGCCGCGAGCGAGTCGATCGTGCGTCGGAGCGAGTCTTCACCTTCGGTATAACATGGGATCTGGCAGAGAACGAACTTGTCGAGCATTTCAGGCGAGCGCTTGCCGTTCAGCTGGAGCGCAGAAAGGACTAACGTGAACGTGAGCACCCCTTCAAGCCAGACATGCGCAGACAAGACTCACACTTGAGCGCAATCGATGCACACAGGATGCCGGTGAAGACGAGTAGAAGATAACTCTGCACCGTACACCGGGGCGTCTTTCGAAAGTCGACCTCGCCCAGGTAAAACATGTTTTTGATACAGTTGACATTGTCCGCCACCGTTTGCGCATCCAGACCCGCAATGACCTTGTTCAGGTTCTCAGAAATGTCTTGTCCGGGCTGTTGCTTAAACACGTTGATGATGTCCGTGTTCAGGAACTGATACGGGGTCGTGGCACCCTCGTTGATCGTGAGGGTGTTGACGTAGTCCGACAGGTCATACACACCGCCGTCCCAGATGGCCCAGATTCTGTCGAGTGCACGCTCATCTCAAACACGACGACGAGACCGCGCTGACGCCTACCTCTCAATGTTTGTATCCATCGCCTGCGAATAAACCTCGCTGGAATCCCAAACCAACGCCCCTTTCCGATACTCCTTTATCTTTGGCAAAAACGTCGATGTGTACCAGTCCGAGTTGTCCAACGCTGTCCCTGTCGTCGGCTGATTCCCTCCAGACTTGTGGATTGCGTTTGGCACGGTCGGTGTGAAGTTCTTCGAGGTGAGCTCCAACGACCCATCCGAGACCAACCCTGTACAGGCGAGCGCGAGGGGTGGTGGGAAGTATCCTGTCAGATCCTGTCCTGCAAGGAGGTCCAGATCTGCAGCCGCGTTGGACACGATACCGACGAGATCGCTATGGTCGCCGTGGACAAAGTTGGAGACATCGTACACCCACCCTTGTACCGACACCCACCAATCCGTAGTCCCGGTGTGCTGCGACACTTCGTTCGAGTCCCAGACTTTGTCGAAGTTGGGACAAAGGAGCCGACCAAATTCAACGATGTAAAATATGACGACCGCGTTCATGAGGAAGATTAGGAAGCAGATGGTCACTTTCTCCCGCCAGGCGAGGCGGACGTCCGGGCGTTTCATCCGCCCGATATAGTGTAGCACAAAGGAGGGGACCAAACCGGTTAATAACCAGACGAAAAAGAGCCACCATCGTCGCGCAGTGCTCGTAGGTATTTCCTCGACAGCGGCAGGTGCGGCATTGACGGCCATGGAGCCTTCCTTGGGCCGGTAAGGAGGCGAGCCACCAGGGATCTCTTCCTTCTTGTCCCATTCCGATCCCCAGCCATCGGGGTCAGTGTACGCCGGCGTACGGATGTTTGGCGAGGGCAACCCACTGACGCCATACGGAATATGTTGATTCGGGTCTTGGTATCTCGACCCATGACTGCCCACGCGAGCGATGAGCAGATTATCGCGACTCTCGTTGTCGAGAATGTCGTGCCCATGCGTGTCGGTGTGAGTATACTCCGTGGCATCGTCTCCGATTGTGCTTTCATAGTCTTCGATGGCATCGGGAGCTAACCGCTTCTGCTCCTTCTCCGCAGCACGAACGGCGTCCTCGACCGTCTTCCACGAATTATACGATAACCAGATAGAACGGTGACCTATGGCGTAATCCGTGCCCTCCTTCCATCCGTTCGAAGCTGCACATTGCCGGATACGCTCTGCATCCGAACCGCGCATTGTTGGTACATACCGTTGGCAGAATGCACTCTGCTCGAAGTCAGTGACAAATTCCACACTGCGACGCGATACAAGTTCAGGAATGAGAAGTGACTTTATCTGAGCTTTGACGCGGCGTTTGTCAAACGAGTTGGGCGAACTGGAATCATTGGGTCGGATACAGGAGATGGTCCAAGAACGCGTCCGGTCGAAGGAGGCGAAAATTTCGGAGAGTGTGTAGTTGAGCTGCGTAGAGACAGTATGTATCTTGGCGGGGTCTAGAGGTGGGTGCTCCTCGTTTGGAAGAGGCGACGCGATACGTGTTGGTTGACGAAGTGGACGTGATGATGCCTGTGCCTGGACAATGGAGGTTCCGTCCTTGGAGTGTTTTTCAACAGCAAGCGACGGACCGGAGAACAGCTTCGCCACGAAAACATCCGAGGAGTTGCGGAGTAACGACACGAATGCCGAGTCGAGGATATCAGAGTCCTTCTCGATAAAAGATGAAATGTCGTAGGAACAACTGCCCGCATAGTGGTTAATACCAAACAGGCTCCTGTCGTTCTCGCCTCCTTGACTGGGGCTGGCCACAAACGAAGTATGGACGCCATATTTGGACACGAGATCCTGATGGAGTTCGTCCGCCTTCTTGTCTCCCGCCTTTCCCGATTTGTACCATGAGCATGCTTTGCTCAAGATGCCAAGCATACCGGATGGCTTGCGCGTCGCGCGTTCGCTCAGTTGGGCGCCACGGAGAAGCTCGATGCACGCTGAGTTATCTATGGTGGCGATGGTTGGAAGGGTGACCCCATCACCAACTATGTGACCATTGTAGCCAACGCCGTCCTCAAATGTGTTGCGCAAGACGTAAGACTGGACGAACTCGTCAGCGAAGTTGATGCAAAATTCATCAAAACCGTTTTGGCCCAAAGCGGAAATGAGGGGTGCGGTTCCCGTGAACATTATCGAGCCGGTACCTGTAGGACCACGAGTCTGGAAACCGGGAGAGTCGAAGAGAATCAGCTGGGTTGTGGGAAGAACATCGCGGTTTGCAGGGGCAATCTTGTGGTTCGCCGTCTCGACGACATAAGCAAAAAGGATGGCGTAGAGATCGCGCATGAGCGAATCACGCTGGATGGCACTCTGCTCGACGTTGAGAAGGACGGTATAGAGCTCCTTGCGAACATAGTTGGTCTTGTTGGTCAACGCCTGCGCAAGGTCATCCGGCGCAACACCAAGGAGGCGTGCGACATGCTCGAGGACGGGAGTGTTTGCGACGGACGCGGAGACATCCTTTGCGTCAGCTTCCGTGAACTGAATATTGCTCAAAAGGAGGATAGCAACGAGGATGGTGAAAATGGAGGAGAGATGCTTCGGCTTGAAACCGAGTGTGCGCATAGCAACGCGCACTTCCTCCATTGCGATGGCATCGTCACTGAAGGGTCCATTGGGTAGGCGGTAACAGCCGGACGAGGCCAACAGAGCATATTCTGAGGGGTCTTCAATGTTGAAGTAGTCGCGCTCTTGTGGCGCTGCACCGGACAAGAACTGGTAAAAGATGTGAAACGTGCGTTCCTCGTGGGCGAGACGAGTAAGCCTGGATTTGTCAAGTGCGAAGGCGAGAAGTTTAGCTGATTCGATGCGGCCACGATCGTTGAAATGAAGCTCGAGATAACGACTGTGCCGTGATGCATTTGGATTTGGGGCGGTTTTTGCGTTCCCAAACGCGTCAATGAGGGTGTGGAGCGCTTTGACTTGACTCGCCATTCTTAGCTCTTTCTTGGAATGGGAAGATAGACGGAGAACCTGGTCTACGAGGAGCCGTAAACCGTATGTTTTACCAGAGCCGGTGATACCACTGGGGGGAGAGGGTCAGGAGCGAATGCACGACAGACAAGGGGATGGACGAACCGAGCGATGACGGACTGGGACTGTTTAGTGCGACGCATGAGCAAGTAAATCTGAGCAGCGAGTTCATAGAGGTGGGGCTGGAGGACCCTTGAGCTAGCGAGCGAGAGGCCAGTTTCTTTGTAGCACCGTTCTTCATATTCTTTAGCACTGATGTCGTTAACGTTTGCGAGAGTTTTGTAGGGATTTAGGACGAGCAGGTTCGTTGTGCCTATTCTAGAGTAGGGTAAATCAGAGCGAAAGCGGGTATTGAGGACGGCGAGGATGGCGTCGTCGGAGGGGTAGACGGTGGCGGAGGGGGAGGTGGACACGAGGTGGACGAGGTCGCCAGTGTTGACGGCGTGGGCGGAGAGGGACGAGGCCATTCGGGGCCGGTGAAGGAGCGTGAAAGGAAAGAGCGGACGAAGATGAAAAAGCGGGCACTCGGAAAGACACAACACGCGTTTGCTTGTCAGCCGCCGCCTTCAAGCTGTCACGTAACACACAACACACTTCAAGCTGGACCGTCAACATTGGTGGCGCATCATTTATCTTTGCCAGTACATGTACACTATTTTTTGACCACGGGGAGAGCTTCGATATTCTTTGCCAGGCAATGATGCACTGCATCTCGGTGATACGACGCTAATCACATCTGGCCACGCTCTCGCAACCCTGGAACGGTCTAGCCACCTCGATCATGGCGGATCACGCCGTGATATCATCACTGCAGACCGATCGAGTTGAAGGCTACGAGTTCGACCCCTTCCGAGTCGAGGGTGCCCAGACGCTGAGGCGGATAAATTGTCGCCTGCTCTCAGCTTGAATGAAGAGTCCGGTGGGCGGTCCAGGTAACCTCGATCACGCAGAAGCACACGTACGAGTATGGAGAGGATGCTCCCCTTTTCCTTGCACCAGGCTCCTGATTGCACGGATCACCCGTGTCGTTCCGGCTGTTCTCCTGGATTGGAAAACTTCCTCCAATGACACACTTCGACCGATCGCGAGTCTCGACTTTTCATTTCTACCTATTCAGTTGCAGCCGAGCTTGAACGGGGCACTAAACTGTTAAATCTACAGCATTGCTTATTCGCTCCCGCAACACGCGGCACCGAAATCGCTACAGATCTGACGGTTCCTTCATAACACCAACCTTCCCGTCCAGCACAACCTCAGGTCAGATTGCGCCGTCGCAGAGGATCATTCGAAAGTC
>JBBPKY010000662.1:0-16109 GCA_038089495.1 Xerocomellus dryophilus
CCCAAATCTACAGATGGAGGACAATTCAGTCTAGTTCGTGGCTTCCTAGATCACACGTACTGATCGGAAGCATTCCTGGGCGCCTGGGAATTGGATGTGATCAAAGCGAGCTGGCGTTGTGGCACAGAATTCTCGCCAGTCACCTTTCTCCGGAAGATTCATCAGCTTATGCGTGATATACTGATGAAGTAGTCAGTCCTGGTATGCAATCTCTAAGGAATCGAGTCTTGCCCTCTTCCCGGACCCCGGTGAAGTGCAACCCTGAAATATTTTCAGCGCTGCAAAGGATAGCTTATGGCAAGGAGAGCACCTGCCTTGTCATGATACTCATCCCAGAATGTAGTGCAGTCTGGTTCTTGTTGGTTGATCTCCCATCGACCGATCACAACGCCGGAGCCCTAACGCGGTATCAGTGTCCCGAACCTCCTCATGGGGAATCACCTACCTTATCTTCACAGACCTTCGGGAAATAGGAAATCCCATGAATCTCAAGTGGCGTGGTCTTGCATGCGTCCACCCGGTTCTTCCAAGCTGTAGGCAAGTTCATGAGTTGTGCGGTATATTCCCTCGTCGCATATGTAGTGCATGTATGCGCATCGACAAGGCCCTAAAACATATGGAGCTTCTGGCGCTCTTCTTCCTCGCGCCGGTCGCGCTCCTCGACCTCCCGCCGCCAGCTCTCTCGCTCTCTCTCCCATTGGCGCTGTAGACCGTCATGCAGACTTTTTTCTTTTTCCCAGTCCCAACGAATGGCGTCCCTGGTGGCCGGGTCCGGCGGACAATACACGAAATGCGTGATTGCCTGATAAACCATGAATGATAAGACGAGCACTAGGCACCAGCCCCCTGCTTGAAGTAAAAGAGGCATGGTCATCCTTTTGCGCTGTGCCTCCCCCGGGAGCAACGGAGCAGCCTCAGACGGCCTAAACAAAGCATGCGATACAAACGATGGAGGGAGGAGGCATATCACTGAGTGGCAAACAACGCACTGGTATAAGGTCACGGCCACTGTGGATGGATGCATACGATAAGGATCGTATGTGTTTCTGGGAGAAGTGATTCGTATTGGGAAAGGTGGGGGAACTTGAAGCTGCGACTGGCGGACTTACCCTTGAAAGTTTCTTACCATCTGGGCAAATAAAGGAATATAGCGTGCGCAGACTGGGGTATAAGTTCAGGACGGGATCGTTTCTACCAGTCAAGCTAGCCAACTTGAAGGAGTTGCTATACAGCTTGCTGCGCACGGACGCCAGACGGTCTACCTAAGCAGTGCCACTTTGCTGACGTCAATTCTCTCCTTTGTCATTGCCACATATATCCGACGCAGCGAAGAAAAAGCAGACAGAGGCGAAATTGTCCGAGTCGCAAAACACTGGACCTGCGCACGGGAGTCACTGACTTGCAAGAGGTCAAACTTTCAAGCTGGTCAAGCGTGCATGTGCCAGTGATGACCACACCACGACCTGCTAGCTGCTGCCAGAAGAAGTGTAGCTAAGAGCAACAGCTACGTGCGTTGGACATGGCAGTGAAGTACGTCGTAACTGGGGTACTCGCGATTGAGCATGGGTGTCAGTGCCCTTTTTATCTGCGTCGAAGTAGTGGTCGACAGACATGACCATGTCTGGCCCAGCCCAGTCACCAAAACCTAGCCGCGTTTTTATGTAACTAGGTTGGCCTGGCTAGTAAGTCACCCTTACCCTAACCAGATACATCTCTCCTCTGTTTGCAGTCAGAGGGGATATATCGGAAGGAAGTGGGTAGAAACCGACGAGAATATAGTCATTTTACTCCTATTTCTGTGGTAGCTGCTGCTGAACCACCCTATTAGATCTACTGGCGGTCCCCGGACGCGCCCGCCAAAAGCCCCAAGTTGTCGCGTACCAACCTTGCAGACATGCTTTGTACTCGCTGCGAACTTCATCCTGGATTTTTACAACGAGGTTCAGTTCAAAGTCTTCGAGGGTGCACGTTTCGGCCACTAATTTGAGTGAGCGTCTCGATTGCTGTGCGGACTGAGGACAAAACGTCATGTTCTAACGTTTCATCAACTTTTTAAGTAATATGTCCATTCACGTACACTTTATGCCGGTCGGAATTCCGGGATATGTATGGAGGGGGGGTTACAGCCGCAACTGCAAAATGCTAGACCGTTTTTCGTGGCGTGTAGGTAGAAATTTTGTTTACGTAGTACAACAAGGTGACCTACATGATATGGGATATGCTTCTCGGTTTCGCCAGGTAGAATCGAGTCCGTTTTCCTTGTCCTGCGCGAAGCCATCGATCGGAGAGTACCGTCGGCACATCACGGGCGTACCACACAGAAGAGAACTTCAGAAAGTCAAGAGGAATCTTGACAACTGGATGGGTTTTCACCGTGAGCACAATTCAAAGCAGGGGTGAAAGATACAGCTTGAGGACAGTCCCCCCGAAGCCACGCCGAGCCAAGCATGAAGCAGGCCATTGAAAAAGGAAGGTCAGCAATAATATACCAAGTGACCAAGAGGCTCACAGCGACGCTGCGCATAGTAAACAAGGAGTAGAATACCAAGTGGTAGCAAGCGACTGATGACTGTTCACCGTGATCAGCAAGACATAGCTACCGGACGCGAATGATACAAGGTTGATGTTGTACAAAGGTAAAACCACCTTGTACATGAGAAGACGGTAGCGCGCATTGATATGGAGATCCTTTCAGCAGTCGATATCGTCGATCTCCCAGTGACCATACGTTCCCCTGTTCTGTGAATGCACATATATTATGAGGGTGTCCAGAAATGTGCAAGATTACACGCACCCATTGGAAGCATTCTTGGGCGCCTGCAAACTCCATCCCGCGAAAACGAGCTGGCGTCGTGGCACAGAATTCTCGCCAGTCGCCTCCCTTTGGAAGGTTCTCCAGATAATGTTCGATGCGCTGATGCCACGGTCGGTCAAAAGGAACAATGTTTGATAGATAGGTCTTACCCTCTTTCCTGATTCGTGTGATGTGCAGCCCTGCTGAGATTGTCAGCATGCTGGAATGACACTGAATTAACGGGACGAAAGAGGGCTTGCCTTGTCCTTGTACCAGTTCCAGTAGGTATTGCAATCTGGTTCGTACTGGTCAATCTCCCATCGGCCAATGACAACGCCATGACCCTAACAACGTCAGTCATCCCCACATTTTGCAACAAATGCCACGTACCTTGTCTTCACAACTCTTTGGCATCTGTGTGATCCCGTGAACCTCCAGCGGTGTAGCCTTACACGCCTCCACGCGTTGTTCCCAACCCACCGGCAGATTCATAAGAACGGCACTGTATTCCCTCGTCCCATAAGTCTTGCACTGATGTGCCTCCACATGACCCCAAAACAGACCAAGGCGCTTGCGTTCCTCCTCCTCGCGTCACGCACGCTCTTTCAACTCCAGCTCATGCTGGATACGTTCTTGCTCCCACTCGCGAAGCAGTACTGCGTGCCGTTCCTCCTCCCATGCCCATCGCGCCTTGACAACCAGCCGCTCAGCCACCTGCTTCTCGTGCTCGAGAAACTCCTGGCTCCATTCTTTGCGGATCCGTTCCCGCACTTGAGGGCCAGCAGGATCATTACAATACGCGACTGGCACCGTAGACGCGCAGAGGCCCACAGTGATGATAAACGTCAGGAGCGCGACGAAAGCTCGGGTGTTCTACCATGATGCAGTATTCTTGAGGATCCTAGATGGTTCGTTTTTTGGAGAAACGCCTCAATAAGGATGGACCGTCATCGACGAGTGTGCAAGACGCATGCTTACAACGGTGACCTTGGCGGATCCACCTGAGGCAGGTCATCGGGCTGAGGTAGCCCAGTAGAAGGTACAAATCCCGAATACGGCGGGGGTGGGGGCGATACGGGCAGGTTCCCGACTGTCTGACTCTGAGCGCCCGCATGCCTGGTCGCGCCGTAGTTGACCTGTGTGTCGCGTCTCACCATGTTGACAACTTGAAACATCAGATTGGATAATGAACAGATCATTTGCGTACCTACTAGTCTGTGCTCGATGGAATGGATCCGAGGTGGTAGCTGAGGTGAGTTGCTGTTCAGACTCGGATGTTGCCGAAATGAACGCGATCATCCTTCATACTATGACAGAATGAACGCGAATAAAACGCGTTCGTTCGTTCACTTTGACATCCCAAGGCTTTACCCCTGGAATGCGTTCGGGTATGGTTGGGTGCACGTCACGGTGTCGCTCCCACTCATCCGGACGTGAGCAGCTCGAGCCCCATCCCAACGCCACACAGCGTATGCGACTACTGCACCCGCCGCGGGGACAAGGCCCCCGCTTATGTTCAGGTTCGGATGCTGGGCTGAATTACAGCACTTGCGAGCTCTGTCCCAGTCGTAGGCCAACTGATTGACCCTCAAGATCTTCAGGTGGTAGCAGCGGAGGAGATCTACGAAAATTCGTTGCGCCCTCGCTCTTGCGCATGGTTTCACATCATCCACAGTGGCGTCGTCGCCCATCCGACAGCATCGACGGTGTTATTCACGGGGGTGGTCGTGCGCGGCTAACTACGCAACAGGTTTTCTACGTTGGTCCTACAGCTACGCCAGGAATGGGTCGCGGGTGTGTCATCCGGGCACATCATACCTCGCAATGACAAATAAGGCGGAAACCGTGCTCCGCGGAGGAAACGGGTTGCCACGTAGCCAGCTCAGTGGAAAGCACGGTGTCCCATAGACTGCCCACTGCCCGGCCCTGGCACAGCCTGGAACCGTTCTTCGAGTACTGAACAGTTACCGACAAGATCTGGATGTCACGGCAGGTACCATCGCGAAGAATTATGACAAAGATCAATGCAAGGCTGCACCCCTCAGACTGCTGGCCCCGCATAAACTGGGGCCGCTGTCCCTTTGGATTAGGCGAGTTTAATCGGCCCCCTATGCCACGGTGTTGGCATGGATCTACAACAGATAACGCCGTTAGTGTCTAACGCAGCTAGCCCCCGAGTGTAAACTCCTTTGCTTCATATTGTAAAAGGCAGATGGAGCCAGCGCAGATGTGAATAGAATCTAGTTATGCATATTGTAATACGTGGATGTGAACTTGAAGTACTTTCTTCACTGGAGGACTCACTCCTCCCATTTAGTCGTATCCTTGCAAAATCGGTCGAATGTGGAGTACTTTATTCTAAGTTATGTCCTCGGTCTTATCGATTCTGATCATATCATCCGATGAAGGTCCGTGACCCTCCCCACGGTCAGCATATGCATGTATCAGAGTCGGCGTTGGGGGCTCACCTCGCTACGAAGCAAGCGGATCAAAACAGTCCAGGAACGAACCAAGACTTGGTGGTCGCCGCGTAAGCGTCCCACTCTGAACCAAACCGCTTTTGAAGTTCCTTGTCCTCAGCTATGGAACGACTGACGCCCACCGAAAGCGTCCACGTCCACCACGCAGTGCACAGGAACAACGATCCGACGGGCCCGAGGACGCTGCACTCCACAGCCAAGCTCCCAGCGGTCAAGTGAGAGAGCGCAAGACCGACGACGATGAGCATAGAGCCGGTGTAAGCTGGATGGCGAACGTAGCGGTAGGATCCGGACGTCACCAGCCTGTGACCAGGGAGAATACTGAGGTCAAAGGTGAAGAGCTGGCCGAGCTCTCGGAAACACTGGATACGGATGAACATCCCAACGACGGTCATGAGTACACCCGTCAGAAACACGGGTGTGAGCACGTGAGATCGAGAGGTTGGGCATATGGCTGCGTCCACATGAGCGGATAGCGAAGGGGAAAGGGTTGCACCGAAATAGTGGTTGAGTGCGTAAACAGCTTCGAATACAGCGATACACCACAAAAGCACATTGTGAAGCTGTCATCATATTGAGGAAAGGCCCAACAAACAAATAGGACGCGGAATTACCTTGAAGATCAAGGGGGCTATTTGCAATACATATGGCTCCTCGGTGTGATAGCGTCCTTTCTCAGGCGTCTTGTTAGGCGGCAAAAATGCCCGATGGTTGCTCAATGCCTGAACGAGAACGAGAGCAGCACGAACCAAGAGAAACATGGGAGGGGTTGCTGAGGGTGTCAAGTGAGCTGCACTGCGTGAGTGGTCAGGTCCACAGCCCTTTTTATGTGACCTCGGGGAGAACATAACGCTTTTGGAGACGGAGTAGCACGCGGGATATGATCGACGCCCGTACCTCCCCGTACCCCGGGACCCACACCCGTCATGATCCGAATTTCCTTGACTCGCAAGTTGACCATTCCGGGTTGTTCGGTACCCCCAAACACATCGCAGATATCAGAGGGAGAGAAGCAGAAATAGCCAAGCGAGCCACGAGCTTAGAAGACACTTCTTCGGATGTGACCACGGGGTCTTCTTGATCGAGTGTGCCACTACGGCAGTTCCAAGGGCATGGTTTTCGTGACAGACTGCCTGCGACCTTGGCATCATGGAGACAAGGAATTTCCGGGTACAAAGACGCTCTGCGTTCATCCGCGGACCAAACGACATCAAGAGTCAAACTTGGCAGTCTTGTGAATAACTGGGTCCGGAGAACCTAGATGTGAGCTGTGAGTCGGGATGGAAACGCCATCCAACAGAGGTCGGTTGAAACTTGAAAGAGTACACGGGGTGAGAGTCTGTTTCAAGTTGCAACAGCTCCAAATACACTACTCGTCCTGTTATGGCCATCACGGTGCGAATGTCGACTTTCGCATGTCATCGCCAACTAGTCAAGAGCGACAAATAAATGCTCCTTACCCAAGGAATTAATATGAGCTTATCATCGATCAACAGATCGAATGGCAGGCTGTCATTTGGGTTGACCAACGTGGCATACTCCGCGTCGCGTGATGGAGTTTCTTTGACCCTAGCTGGCACCTGGCGATTTGACCGAGGTAGCGTTGGCGACGAATGGCAGCACGATGACGAGTAATCAGCCAAGTTGTAGTGCTAGTAGCCAATGTGACTCACCAACAACAAATAAACACCAATGCATTTTTGAGGGCTTGTGACTTGTCTACCCCCTCTACCGTTAGCAATGTCTAAAATCGTGGAGGCAGATTGGTCTCCCTCGTCCTGGAGGTCAAAAAATGCCGCCCAGGTGGGAAAATATCTACTGAATCCCAGTGGAAAGTGGCGACAGAGCTCAATTCCGCTGGTTCCCTTCATAGGCGGTAAACTACCCAGACTCGGAACGCCTCTCCAGGTTTGCTCCATTTTTCGTGGCCTGCACACTTCATCATAATTTTCCGATAACAGCGTGCTAGCGAAAATCAATACCCTGCCTCCTCTCGTGACGCCATCCGAGGTTTCCCTTTCGTTATTTTGGCCGAGTCATCCAGGGACGCTAATAGTCTTCAATTACTAGATCGAGCGATTGCGATTCCAACTGGCAGCAGTGCAACGAAATGAAGCCTTTCTTCTTCATGCAGGAGACTGCGCAGAGAGCTTCGATGCCTGCACACAAGTGCGTGTCACCATGTTTGTTCATGAATGCACAGTGTTCCTGACACGATGAGATAGCAAAACATATCTGCAAAAATCGGATTGATCCTCTCCTTTTCTCTCATCCTGATTTGGGGTGGCCGTCTGCCCGTGGTGTGTCAAAGGCTGATTATCATAGTGCTCCGTGGCAGTCATCTCATGGGATGCCTACAGGTACGCGTCGGCCGTATTGCGGGTCAATACGCCAAGCCGAGGAGTAGCAGGACAGAACGTATCGGGGATAAGGAAGTTATCAGTTTTCGGTACGTTCAGTTTCCTGGGCGGGCAGACCGTTCATTCTGAACGTTTATTTAGGGGTGACAACGTCAACGGGTAAGTCTTTCTTATCTATGAACATCGCCGCTTTCTCATCCTCAAATCATCTGTCTGTCAGATTGGACCCGAATGACAGAACGCCGGATCCTCAACGACTGCTCAGGTCAGGATTGACATGCGGGCACTGCTGTCTGTCTTACTTGGGAATAGTGCCTATTTCCACTCCACGGCGACGCTGAACTATCTTCGCGCGCTGCTTACTTCGGGATTTGCTTCCCTGCATCATCCGCGGGATTGGTCGCTTTCTCATGTTCGCTCGCCTTCCCTTCGGTTGGTACCACGGACCCTTTTAAACTGTCGCAACACCGCTGATCGACATTTCGTAAAAATATCTAGAAGTGAATTTGAGAAAATTACAGAAGGTCTTTCCGATGCGCTAGACTTTAGCCGCACAATAGGTGTCGACTCAGGTAAAGAGAGTGTGCCATTTGAACGTGGTGGTGGCCGGGGTGTGCTCGGCGAAGTAGATTTCTACACCAGGTTCGTCGAACGAGTTTACGCCGACATCATGGTAAATATTGACATTTTTGAGCAAGTCATGAGGGCCTCATGCTTGACTATGAACAAGCGCTCACCCGTGAGTTCCCGTTTGGAGGGTCCCCATCTGGGGTACCAAGCTACTATAATACGTCTGCACACTTTTTGTGGATCGGTGATCGTACCCGACAACTTGATGGTGCACATGTCGAGTATTTCCGTGGCATCCGCAACCCGATCGGGATCAAGGTTGGCCCAACGTTGGGTAACGAAGAACTGACCCACTTGCTCGAAGGTGAGGGATGCTATCCGTTTGCTCCACCGAGTTGCTAACCATCACCCACCCCTTTCCCTGTTTTGTGCGAACCCAAGTCGTCAACCCCAACAAGGAACCCGGTCGTGTCACCCTGATCACGCGCTATGGTGCGGGGAAGGCAAGTTGTTTCCGCGTGACACCCTATGGGGTTCTTGTGTAGCATCGTTTCTGACGTATCTGACATTCTGTATATTCAGATCGAGAACCATCTTCCAGGCCACATCCAAGCCGTCCAGGCATCCGGACACCCGGTTGCCTGGGTGTGCGACCCCATGCATGGCAAGTGCGTTACTCATAGCCCTCCCTCTCTCGAGGCTGACAGGGCAGGGTCGAACCCGCAGCACGCTCACATCTGGAACGGGTCTCAAGACACGCCATTTCGGGACGATCATCAGCGAACTGACGTCCTGCATAAATATTCACACCACCTGGGGTTCCCGCCTGGGCGGCGTCAGCCTCGAATTCACGGGCGAACTCAACGACGAGGGGTTCAGCGTCACCGAGTGTCTCGGTGGTAGTATGGAACTCAGTGAGGAGGAACTCGGGTTGAGATACCAAGTGCGTCACTTGTTTGCCTTTGTTTTTCTTCCTCTAGCTTTGGTCTGATCCCGAACATCTCCGATCAGTCTTTCTGCGATCCCAGACTTAATTTCGAGCAGTCGTTGGGTGGGTGGCTAATGAATTGGGATCTTGTCAATTCACTCACGCGTTCGCGTTCTTACAGACGTTGCTTTCTTGGTGTCCAACTACTTTAAAGAAGCACGTCGCGGAACAACCGGAGAAAACAACATCTATACCGCGCTCGGTGGGAGGAAATAGTACTATCATTGGAATACACGGAAAGTGAACGTCTTTTGGCATCGTTACATGTATTGTATGTATGCGCGCGTCTCGCATGGTGGAAGTAAAGGAGAAAAGACCAACAAGTACCCTCTACCCAGAACATGGGCCGTCGCGCGACGCTTCTTTTATCATGAGAGATCAAATCCTGCACCCGATGAAATTGCCTGGAGCAACTTTTCTCGGAGTATTTTCTCACTCTTGTACCTCGGAAGCTGGACAAAGGTGTAGACGGTCAGCGCGAAGAACGCAAAACTGGAAGGTGAGCCAAAATGGGGCTTCACCTTCAATAGGTTGACACATGTACTCGACGTAGGCAAGCGGTGTTCGTCGCTCCCGGCGTCCCGAATCGCAAAGTAGGGGTGCAATTGCTTGAATCCGCTGTGTGTCCATCAACAACCCGTCAGCGATTATTACACGACCGGCACCACTCACAGCAGCGGTGGTCGACTGCAGCTCGTGACAAAACGCAAAAACGCGCGCCTCTGCTCCTGGTCGAAGCTCTCCAGGACCTAGAGAGGGAGAAAGGTGTCATTTTTATCCACGTCCCTCCAGGAAAGACGGATTTTTGTTTTCTCCCCGTTCTGTGACGTACCCTCCAAAATGCCTGGATGGTCGGTTCCTCGTTGTCATAGAGCCCGCCATAATTGGTGTGTTGTCTCAGATCGTCCAGGTCTACGGGGGCATTTACGCCACCCAGAAGAATTTGCAACTCTTGCTGATTGAACATGCTAAACGGAGTGGCCGGTCAGCCCGCTCCTCCCGTCTACTAATAGCGACGATGGATTTTCGGGAACGCACCGGAGCCACTTTGGGTCTATCATGTCTGAAAGACCTTCAAAAAACGCCTCGCTCTGCAGCTTTATTTGCTTGCTCAGCTTGTAGTGGGAAATATGGCATATGTATTGGAGCCTGTTTTCTCGCGTCACGGGCACGTTGCTTCCGTTAGGGATAAGGTCGACGGCTTTCGCAACCCCGAATTCTATATTGAACCATTGGGGGAAAGTCGGCTGCGAAAGAAACATATTTGGAGTATGCGAGACCCACCTTCGTTGGCAACAGTGAAATTCAGTGACAAATCCTCCATATTGCCTGTGTAATTCTTGAGGAAAACGAGTCCCTGGTAAAGATCGGGGTCCAGAGACGCAAGATCGTCGAGGAAGCTCTGCTTTCCGAGCCACTGCAATCATCGTCAACCCGCCCGCTCGCGAAGAAGACATCCATGCAAAATCTCACCTTCGCAAGGAAAAATACAGCAAACGCCACTTCAACCAGAATACCTTCGTAAAGTGCCTTGCCCAGAATGCGACCGATGAACCGATACCAGTCGAGGCTGTGTGCTGGACGTAAGGGAACAAGAGCGTGAGCATTCCAAGGAATGACTGATGGAGAACCGAGGACTTACGCTCCGTAGCATATGAATGAGGGTTGGGATAAATCTCGTTTTTCTTGTTCGCAAGCCACAGTCCACGGTCCGTATCGAATACTTCCTTGCATAAGGAGGTGAAGAACTCCTTGAATACCCCTCCACCATCGATGCCGGCTCTTGATCATAACGCGGTCATAATGCCGAACGTAAAGTTCTCTAAATGGGAAATGCAACTCACTCTGGTTCCCCGAATTGATCAATAAAGGTGATGCTAATCGGAGCTCGAAGATCCACGTCTGAGAGGCGATCGTATCCATCTTGGGCGATGTTAGTTCGCCTAATAGATGCCTCCGTCCTGCCTCTCGGCCCAGGGTGGTCGGAACGTCTATTTTTCATGTCACTCTTCACAAATCGGCGGAAAATGAGCACCCGGGTCTCAAATGGTATAGCAAACGGAAGATTGTTCAGCACCCCTAATCGCGGGGATAACCGAGGAAAATGGGTCAACCGGCGACGTGAGTTGGAGTGAGGGACTACCGAGTCATCGACCTGTTGCTCCTCGTACCTGAAGGAACATAATTGGGTTTGAGGAGAACACAGTAGGGAGCGGCACGTACACAGCTGCCTCTACAAACGAATTCATATCGATTTGAGAGTTCACATGCCAATGGTCTTCAGGCATGAACGGTCTTCGAGAACTATGAAGAGGCGTCAGCTGTGCTTACGTAAACTAAACACATCGACCGCACTCTCGTGCATGAATTCCTTGTAAGCACTTGGTTATCCTGTCGCGTACGCCCTCCCAAGAAAGGTTGAGCCCAGGGACCGTCGAGTCCTGGACTTTCGCTTGGTCCTCTCTCCAGTACAACGTAAAGGCGATGTTGAAGAGTGTACGGGAGAATGGAATAAGCTCATTGAGATTGAGTGTAGCTCGAGAACCGGAGAAGAACTCGTCATCGCCCATCGTAAGGAGTGACTGCGTGTATAAGTCGGTAAGGAGAAGGAAGGGAGGCCAGTATGACGCAAGAGAGGGATCTAAAATCGATCAATGCCAAGTGGTCAGAAGGCACCTTGGACATACCCATGAGTGACGAAAGATTCTCGTCACGACCAAGGGGTGTTGTTCGGACGTATTCCCGGTATATTTCCCGCACGAGACCTCCGCCACCATACAAGAGTAGGGTGGTAAGTACCTTGTCTTTTCTGGAGGGCCAGACGAGATTAAGGCTCAGGAGCATCGAAACCAAGTCTAAGAGTACTTCCAGATGCTGTTGTGCACATTTCAGAAGAGAATTTATGTGGGTTGGAGAAGGTAAAATTTGCAGGCGCTTCCGGGTCCGTAAGTCGAGGAGAGGAAGAGCGGATCGCGAGGTGATGATATTAGCGGGGCGCTCAGAACCCGAGTCGCTGTCATCTGCCCACGATGTTGGGGGTGTTTGAGAGTTCTGGGGTAGTGGGGGTTCTAAAGCGTGGGGGGGTAAGACGTTGAACAAAGCAGAAAGGAGTTGTAGGTAAGCCCTCAGCGATGCCACAGGGAGAGTGGTATATCGCGGAGAGGTAAACGCCAGGAGATTCGCAACAATGTTGACCTGTGACGATGCGGAGGTTACAGAAATGATGTCGGGGATACATGATGGTAGCACATGCAGATGCGCGAGAGGAAGTTGTCCAGATAGCTCTGAGAGTGACGTAAGAGGAATGCGATAAGGGAGTAAGGGAAGTGCAAAGATGTGCGAGACCAAACCCGAGAAGCACCGGGTGAATGACTCAGACGACGACGACAAGGTAGTGAGTGGAAGATACAAAATTTTCACCAGATAAGGAAGCGATGGGTTGTTCTTGGACTCAGATCCCTGTGGAGAGGTGAATTATCAAAATCAGAAGAGGGAAGGTGACATACAATTGTCGTTAAAGCATGTCCAAGGTATTGGTAGACATCGTTCTGCACAAGCCATTGTGATATGCACAGTGATAAGTCATTCCCGGATGGACCGAGATGCCTTGCAGCTAATGACGGATCCATAAGTTTGCACAAGACTTGGAGATGTGGCACCGCAGCGGGAACACTGAAAAACCATTAAGCCATATGGCGCCTGTGCCATACTAGACACGCTCACCCTGCTCTGCTTGATATGGAGTGGAGCAAGAGAACAGCGACGCGACGCAGAAGAGTTATCCAACTATCGCCATCGGGACCCTGCACAGGTCCAAATAACAGTGCTGTATGGCTCGACAATGAAAAGACGCTGGCACACCACAGGAGAATAGCCCTACCATCATCCTGAGACATTCTCTCAGACCACAGGGTGAAAAGCTCTTCATCCTGCCCAACGAGGACAAGACATCGCAGGGCTGTAAGGCCAGTGACTTCTTGTTGGAATAGCCGACGCAGCTGCTGTCGGACGCGTCGAGCCTCGCATGCGCCGCGCCACCATGCCTGTATTCGGATTGCACTCTCTTCTCGTTTGCGCTGCGCTTCCCGTTCCATTCTTCGAGCTCGCGCTTGGTCTAAGATCGCCGCCTGGGACGATACGGAGGACGACGAGCCCCCTAAGTTGATCTCGCGCCGCCTGCGCTCATCTCCAAATAACGGAAGCATTTCAAGAACACCTATTTGTCGATGCGCGGCCGGGAGTAGTTGTCTTTCAAGAGCAGTGGTGAGTGACGATTCCAAGTCGAGCCCGCCACTGCGAACACGCAAGCATCACTCAGCGGATATGTAACCCTAACCCTATGATAGGTTCCATTACATTAGGTTTACGCCCTCGCGACCACCTTCCGTCCCCTTTATCACACGCCCACTTCCCTGCCTTGCCCTGATTCCGCCTGGCGACCAAGGTGGAGGCTTCTTTGGATATCATGATATTGGATGGATGGATGTCTCTATTTTGGCTATAGGGATTGCGCAGGGGGATCGTCGAACACATTTCAGGACTACGCATGCACCTCCCTCCCTGCCAACGCTGTCGTCGATATCAAACAACCATGTTATCGCGTGTTCCTCTAATTTGGCCATAGGAGTTGCCCCCGACTGTTTAGGGGGATCGTCGAACCCATTTCAGTCCAGATAAATACGTATGCATGCATCGTGGCTATTTCATGTGCTTGATCATCTTGCGCCCTGCCAACCCAAACGACCTCGCTTAAAACCTCAAGCTCACCCATCGCCCCACAGAAATATGCCCGACCTTACCATCATCAACAACCTCGATGAAGCCATCCACGTTGCCTTCCTCATCGCTGCACCAACTAACTGGAAGAACAACCTTCAGCCTGGCGAGCGCTGGACGACGCATCTACCCACTCTCCCGCTCTGCTTCCAAGCACGCTGGGCGGAACGCACCGACCGCGATAGCGGGGTCGTCTATCGGTCTCGCGCGTTCTGTCCAGAGGAGTCTTGGGAGATGGGTGCAACCATGGGTGCAGCGTGCGCTGCGGGGACGGCGTCGGTCGTAATTGGCGTCACATCCGTCTTCACGGGCTGGGGGCCGATTGGCGTACCCCTCTCAGCGCCACTCATGGCTGCGGCAAATGCCGGTGAGACGCAGTGCTCTGACACGTGTCTACAATGGGGCATTAATCCCCGCTTCTACTAGGCGGAGCTAAATACGCTATGATGGGTAGCGATACCAAGCTTTGCGAGACGTGGGTGTGGGTGCCGTGGTTCGAGCACAAGGAGTATTCAGTGAGAATGGTCTATGCGGCTCGATGTGGCCTGTGGGATGTCAAGGAGAACAAGCAGGTGTAGGTCTCGAACACGGGTCTTGGCTTGATGGCTTGGTCAGGTACCAAGCACGGTATGTTGTACTGTATTGTATGAGCCTCCATTTTTTGTATAGGCAATGCACTAGCATCGGCGAACATGCAGCGTCACAGGGAGGCAGTTGAACCCACGTTCGAAACGCGCTCAGTGTGGTACGGTCGAAGAAACCGACAATATAATGCAGTGGGGGCCTCTGCATATAGCTTACAGGCTGCTGTCTGGTTTGCGGAACTTGTAGGCACAGAGGCTCGAGTCGCATTGTCATTGGGCTGGGTCAACCAACTCTCAATACACTACTCAGCGACACGGAAATAAGGGACCTGAATCAACACCGGAAATCGAGTACAAGATATAATGATGTGACGGAGTTCCGAACAACGACAGTTGATACCAGCGATCATCCCCTCTCAAAGGTCTGTGGACGTACGATGAGCTTGCGACCATTGACCTTGCCATGCTCGAGCCTCTTTAGCCCTGCCTTCACGCCTTTCAGCCCCTCCGGGAGGACTTCGTCCATATTCAGCTATAATCAGCATGATGCAGCCTATCATCAGCTACATTGTCAAAGGTATAAACATTCCAGAGTGACATTCCCGCACCTCGATCGTGCCCTCAGCGAGCTTGACAATTCGCGCATGAAGCGCCGTCCGAACTCCGCACGCCAGGGGTCGTTGCCTCTGGTGGTCTCCACACGCGCAATACCTTATTCCCGCTCGCTTGGTCGTGCCTGGGTAAGCATTGGAGCAGTGAACTTGCCGCCCGGCGCAGGGGTCGTATCGTTGTGTCTCTTCAAGGGACGTGGCATCAAAGGCGTAGAGCAACGGTGTGCCGCCGCAAATCTGTGCGATTGGTCCCTTCGATCCCCTCTTAGAGAGGCGGCGATCCAGGACGTGCACAACACCGAGGGATTGGAGGTATTATGTATTATGCAGGGAGAACCTGGAGAGCCTCGAAGGCTGGATCGTTGAATGTGTGCGCACATCTCGGGTGGTCAGAGTTGAGTAGGTTCTGAACGTACCATATTGGCGGTGAACAAACCGCCTGCCATGATGAGGATCGGTTTGCCAGCGTATTTGTTAACCCCACCCTCTTTCTCGAACGGGGCGGTGAAGCCGAAAACATGGGGCTCCAGGGTATATGTACGAACGGGAGGATACCGATACAAATTGAAGCAGCTTGGTCAAAGGCGTTGTCTGGCATCTCGAGGCCATGTTAGAAATGCGTCGCGATGGATTCCATCGTAAAACACAGTTTGCCAGAAAAGTCCGCAGAAATAAGTGTCTCTCTTGGAAGGCCTCGTACTTGCTCCGGAGATTGAACTTGGTTGCGTAGAACCTAGAAAGGCGCATCAACATGAAGACACACAGCAGATGAGAGGATCCTGATCACACTTTGCCTCCGACAGTGATGTTCGTGATACCGGGCCCTGACCTTCTCGACGATGCCGGTATCTTCCTCACCAATAACCACGGGAAAGTTCACCAGAAAAAAAAAGCCAGCCCTAGGGAAATACCAATCCATGAGACTGAGAGAAACAGTATAGTTTCT
>JBBPKY010000663.1:0-16101 GCA_038089495.1 Xerocomellus dryophilus
CCATCAAGCATCGTGATCGGTGTACAAGACTTGGAAGACTGACCTTCCACGAACGACCTGCGAATGCCTCGAGCAAGTAGTAGGTCGGGCAAACAAAGATGGCTACAAATAAAAGCCCAAATAAACGATCGAATTCTTCGCGTTTCTTGGAACCCAGGTTGCTGACTTACAATCCCCCATCACCATGATAGCCTGCTCGAGCGCCGTCCCGTAGCTTTTATAGACGTTTGCGGCTTCTTGGACTTGGAGAGACGTCATGTCTGGGAAAAGCTGAGAGACGTAATCTGTGATCGCCAACGTCTCGTTCACATTCACGAAGAAGTTGCCCTCGTTCTGATTGCTGACAGCGAGCAGTACTTGCTTTGGGAACGTCAGCTAGCTAGAGATGCAGTGAACGTGGACACGTACTCCGTTCACCTGACCCTTGGCAAGAGTGACAGTTGGACGCTCGAGGATGAACGTGCCATCAACCACGGGAACGAAAATGAATGTGCCAAAGAAAGCAGATCCAGCGAGATAGTAGTTCGCAGCCTGGAGAGTTTCTACTTCCACAGACTGTAGACAGGTGAACGTGTCGGCGCTCGATGCACATCTTACACAGGAGTTACTACCCGGTGAAGAGGTATATACTGAGTAAGATGATGGCTTACCCGGTCATAGTGGCAACTTCGTTGTACAACAACTAATCTTGATCAGTTCGCGAACCTTCCGTAAACGAACGAAGACGCAGCACCTACCTGAGGCAGCCGATCGTTGTAGTAATACTGAGATGGCAGAAATAGGGAGCTGGAGATCGCAGCATTGAAAAGTGGCGGTTGAGTGTTACCTCCGTTGGCAACGATATGCTGCAGGACGGAGCCGGCACCTGCGGAATCACCCCATATCGTGACATGGGCTTTGTCGCCACCAAACAGTCCGATCTAATATGGACACATAAGTGCGAGCAGGATGGACGCGCACGACAAGCCTTACGTGATCCTGCACCCATTGTAGTGCAAAGGCTTGGTCGACTGGTGACACCAGATGCTTGTCAGCATGATCTAGGACGAAGATAAGATTTTCTTTTCTCACGGAGGCCAGCGTTCAGAGCACCCTGAGCTTTGATCTCATTGCCAGAGAGGAAACCTAATGCAAAAATCAGACCGACGGACGAGATGATGGTAGCCTCCGAGCCTGGGATGCATACCGAATGCACCCAGGCGGTATTGAATGACGACCACAATCACGGTGTTCAGGGAATCAGCGAGGAGATCCTCCCCATTGAACTCGGCCGCGTATCCAAGCTCGTAGCTACACTTCAATATCAGATACGCATGTAGGGACATGCAGATCAGACGCGTACCCTCCACCGTGAATCCAGACCAATACAGGGAGCCCACCCGTTGTGACTGGTTCTGCGGGAATTGTTCCGGGCACGAAGGCGCTGGTGAGAGGATTAAAGTTGTCCTTGCTCCGCAATCGGTCGGACTCTCGTACTCACTTGAGGAACAAGCAATCCTCCGAAGCAGCCGGCGTCGTGCTCTGTCGTTTGTTGTATCCGTACGGTGAGCCCGTCACGTTGGTACCCATTATGGTTTGATAACACATGTCAGGGTTCTGCGTCGCAGGTTGTATACCAGACACAGGGGCCGGTGGCTGAGGTGCTTGAAACCTCAAGTTTCCTGAGTGGGAGGTTCTGTGGATCAGTATGACCACAATGGTAGGCACGGTCAAAGGGTGGTCTATTTCATACTCACCAACAGGTGGAGCAGCATAGCGAACACCCAAGAAAGTAGTGATGTTCGTCTGTGCATCAAAGTATCCTTGGTATTGTGCATAACCAAGGTCCACAATTGGCGCTGTCGCGTTCTCGTTTGTGGCCGTCGCCGTGTTCATCAACGAGGTCGAAGAGATCAACCATGCAATCCACTGGGAAACGAACCCACGAACCATCCTGACGAAAAGTCTTTGGCAAGGAAGATCGACTGACATCGATAAGGCTAGCGTACCGATTTTATACCTGGACGATGGGCAGTGCGGCGAACTCGAACTTCCCCAACTCCCACGAAATCGGGAGAAGATTTTGTCCCGTGGAAAAGGTCTCTCCCGCCGGGACCTGCAAACAACATTTCTTATAAGTTAGAAATACAAAGTTGCTTATGTATTGAATTCTCGCTTACCAGAATATTGTCCCGGCTGTCCCGCGCCAGGCTTCCTCTGACCGATGCTGGAACGGACCCTCGAGGCGAATTCCCAACTATGACTACCTCATGCTGTCCTCCAGCATCAATCTGGCGGAGGTGGGCTATCATGGCACAAAATCTATAGGGTATGACATTACTTCCATCCTCAAAGATCGTTGGCCCGCCGCGACACGCTGTTGATGATCAATTATTGATTCAAATCACCGTTGGTAGGAGCAACGGCCCAGGTGGTTCTCCACATCACTTCCACAGCTCTCTCGCTGACGTGAGGTGGCCGTCGATGATCGATGAGGTGAGTTCTGATGACATGAATGGCGGGACCTGCTTATTTTATCATCACTCAAAGTTTTAGTTACCGGGCCGCAACGGATTGATGCGGAGCTCTCGGGGGAGGCTTTCGATG
Source organism: Xerocomellus dryophilus (assembly GCA_038089495.1). Taxonomy (NCBI): domain Eukaryota; kingdom Fungi; phylum Basidiomycota; class Agaricomycetes; order Boletales; family Boletaceae; genus Xerocomellus; species Xerocomellus dryophilus. Next base: position 2,587 of record JBBPKY010000663.1, read on the forward strand.
AAATAATCGCTCCATCTTCGGGTTGAGGTCAGAATAACGACGGGCTGGAATTAGATACACATCTGCAGCAGGAGTGGGCAACCAATCGGATATGTTGTGATTTTATTCGAAGTGCGGAAGAAGCGATGATCATCGATCATCAGCGCTTGATGAACGAATGATAGAAACTTGACGAACCTCGGTGTGGTTTCAAGTTCAGTGACTTGCGTCCGTCTGGCGTAGGATGACAGGCGAGGTAAGAGAAATGTCCAGGAGGGTTCAAGCAGCCCAATCCTTGGACTGGCGACTTATTATGACGATATAAAACCACCCCACCTGCCAGTGCCAAGACGAGTGGAAACTTGAAGGTTTCGACTCGGATCACATCGCGCCACTTCGCTACATGTACATACACAGGCGTTCGGACGTTCGTAACTTGACAGAATTCAGCCAAGGACACCTGCGACGTGCGACGTGTGCACAAAGGCTATCTGACAGATGGAACGCAACGCCTACAGATATTATGGCTAAAAGTAACCCAAACCTCATGTGAATAGATCGTCCGAGTAATACAACCAGTCCGAGCGTAAAGTGATAGCTAACCCCGACAAAAATGTGACAGCGCCACACAAAATAAAAAGTTCAACGGTCCATGAATAAAGAACGGGGAGTAAAGGTCTGCTAGAATATCCATACACCTGCGCACACGGCGGCGAGGAGCGAGATGCCAAGAGCAGCGACCGGCGCTCGTCGCGCCCGAGCACCACTCCATCCTGGAGGTACCCCGAGAACTGCAGAGGATTCTGTGAGGTGGTACGTGGACGTCACAAGATCTCCTTGTCCATTGGTCGCAATGAGGGTATATTGATCGGAAAGCATCGGAAGCGCAGATGGACCTATCGTTGGCGAAACGACCATTGGGGGGTACGTGCTCGTCGCGAGTTCCGAGTCAACGATTTCACCCAAAGTCGCAGGGACGGAAGTATTAAAGATATAGGGCGGCGTCGTATAGGTCGGGGTCGCCAAGAGGTAATTGGGTAGCGTGGTTGGAAATGTGGCAGACACAGAAGAAAGGAACGAAGCGACGACAGCAGGGGACTCGACGGGCGTCGAAGGGTCTGTGAGAGCGTACAAGCCAATGATCGGAGGTTGTACATAATCAATACCGAAGCTATGCAAGTGAGGATGCGAATATGGGGGAGAGGGTTCCTCTCACCTCCAGACAGAGTATACCGTGCGCAAAAATGCTGCACCTAGCAGGGAATTCGTTGTAAAAGCAGTTTACAAGGAACAGTGGTCCGTCTTACCAAGCTGCCAGTCGATGCCATCCGCGCTGGGTGGCGAAGCCTTTGGCCAAGACAAACAGAGGCTAGGATTGCCTTCCGCTGGACCGATGATATAGTCGGTAGGTTGAAGAACAAACGCTGTCCCATCTCTGTTACATTCGTTAGTGGGAACTTATAGAAAGTGGCTGTTGCATACCCAAAACTAAACGTTAAAGTCGCAGATGAGGTGCAAGGGATCACCCATTGTCCACCTAGGGATGTTCAGTTAATCATTTGAATGTCCAGCAATGTCCACCCACTCTCATCTACAAGCCGACTGCCAGGGAAGAGTGCATACAGTCGCGTCACCTACGAAGTGTAGGTTTGTTCGGTGGTATACACACCCTTAAAGATTACTCACATCTTGGTAGGGTCCGTACAACCCAGGGGTTCCTCTACATAGACTCACCCTCAGCATGCCGTATCCAAGATCTGATCTGATAACGCTTACACATCTAAAAGCGCAATCGAGGAATTTTCGGTTGGTCCTGGATACGTGGGTATCGGTGTTAGCGCACTCCCATTTACCTATCAAAAGTGAGCAAGGACCAACTGCTGCTTCACATCATACATACCGCGAAGCCCGTCATATGAATGGCCCAGTACACATATCCCGAGGTGTCCGTCTGTGTTCCTACCGGGGAAAAGGGAACTACCTCATTCCAGACGACATTACTTGTATTCTGCAAGACTGACGCATCGATAGCACCTGGAGGTTGTCAGTGGATCCCCAGTCGGTGTGACAGAATTTCCCATCACCTAACGCGAGCGTTCCAGTCGAGTTGCGTGTCAAGTATAGTCCAAAAATGGGGTAGTCGAGTATGCCTTGTTGAGACAAACTTGCGACGAACGGTGGAGCTGCAAACCACGACAAACCACAAGTTTGAGAGCAGCGACCCCACACATGAAACACGTACCATCGGGGGTAACTGCCTCAATTTCTGACAGTCGAGGGAACCCCAGGCCAAGAATGCCACTAACGTCATCAGTGAGCACGACATCCGAGTCCGTCACCACGCCTACGGAATTCGACAAGGACGTGATCGGTCATTGAAATGCCATGATGAATTAGCATGCTCACCGAAAGCTTGACTGGATACCGTGACATTCGAGACCTCGATGGACTCCCTTGCAACAAATCCCGAGACGCCTCGAGGGATACACGATGTCATTCGGGGGCTTGACAGCAGAAACGCCAAGAAACACCCACTGGTATCATCGGCATAACTCAGACTGAATGCAGTAGCGTTGCTATCGACTGAAACGAATGTTGGTGACGCATATGTCAATGGGTATCTTGGAACTGCCGTGCATGTTTGGGTGGTACAGTCCGTCGAGACCAGCCAGACTACCAAACGATACATATTCAGCAGAGTCAGAGTGATGATAGAGAATTTCAACGAACGATCAGATGACCCGGTATCTATTAAGGCGCGAAAGCTGATTTCGCCTGCTTGAATGACGGTATAGTATGTGCTTTTAGGAATGAGCTCGTCTGCTTCTACCAGTGGTGGATGACTGCTCACCCGTCGTCAGCTAATGAGACTGGGGAAATTCCGTTGTTCGGTGTAACACTGCCCGCAGCATTTGACAACAGTTGGCTCAGCTGCACGCTCGGTAGGGATGTCGAAGGGTTTGCTAAGGCTGCTCCCAGGGAAAAAGTAAGAATGAATGAAGATGATACTAAGAACGAGCGCGACATCTCAGAAAGCGCTTGCTATTTCGATCATGGCACTTGCAAACCTTGAAAGCGCCGAGACTGCGGCCGGTGTATACTTGGACGACCGTTGCTGTCAGGCTAAACATAGACCTCGGTGATGAATTACTGTAATGATGCAATCACGGGACACAAAAGGAGGGTCACCGAACTTGTTCGGAGGATGAGTCTAATATCGCAGAGCAAACCAAAGTATTCGGAGCGTAGGAAGACAGGTATCCGGAAACATACATAACTACACATGTAATACATCCAAAAATTCCAGAACGAACAGTCACAGGCGGGAAAGCGTACGCTGTAGTAAGACGAGGCTGGGGAAACAAAGAAAGATAAAGGAGTGACGGGTATGACAGAATGAATATGGCATAATTAAGAGGATAAGCTTCTCAAACATGGTGTCCGGGAGAATCGTTCACCGCTTAGCGAAGACCTTTTTCAGGAGAGCAAGAACCTTTGGCACGTTCAGTTGGACATACTCCAGGTCCAGCAAATGCTTGTTATCTTTTTGCTATTGGCTCGATTGAGTATCACGTCAGACAGAAAGGACAAGCGAATACCTTTTCCAATAGATCATCAATTTTCAGGTCCATCTCAAGAATCGCTTTCTCTCGTCCTTTGTAGTGTAATGAGATGATGAAGGTTCCGGGACTTGGTGATGTAATATTAAAGTAGATGTTCGGGCGGCTACAGGAAAGAGGCCAGAGTCAGACGATAACACTCGTGGATTTGGAGAACTCACCGATTGTCCGGGACGTTGCTCTCAACGATGATTCCTTCCTTCTCCAGCTGTGCGTGCGTGAACCGATAAGGACCAAGGACAGCACTCCTCGAAGGTTTCCTCTCTCTCCCGCCAACGGTGACAACGCCGACACCCGTCGTGCTTCCCTTGTCCTTGGAAGCAGTTAAGCGGACGTTCTGCAGGTATGCCTTGTACTGTTCGAGCTGTGACCGCAAGTAGCTGTTGTGATCACAAATCGTTTTGTAGACAGCCTCCAGAGACTTGGTCTCTAGCAGCACCTTATCCCGGAGATTACCCAAATGGGCAAGTTCTGCGGCCACCTCTTCCTGCATGAGCTTGTAGCCGTCTGTCTGGTCGATGGTCTTCGACTCCTCGAGCTCGCGCAGCATCTCTTTGACCTTGATACCCTTGCGCACAAGAGTGGCATCCTTGGTGGTCGCCGCGCGTTCCGCTAGCGCTCCAAGGTTGTACGGCCGCTTTTCACTGGCATGGGGGAGAGAACGGAGGAGTTGGACAAGAATGGACTTTGTCTCCATGTATAGCATGTCACTTTGAGAGATCGAGTCCATAAGCGCCGTGTGGAGATCTTGCACAGGAGTCTCCCAACGACTGTATAAGTTCAGTTCAATAGTGCGGTTTTCTTTACGAGGGACCTGAGGTGGAGCAGGACCGAGTTCATCGGTAAGAATACGCAGATGTTGCTTGTCATTTGGTGACTGCGCAGTGCTGAGTCAAGAGATTCCATTCAACGGTCACCTTACTTACCAGGGTTTCGATGTGCTGCAAGATCAATGCGTGGGTGTTATACAGCTCATTCATAGTGATGTGAATCATAAGATCCTTCTTGGAGAGTGCCATGTATTGATCCATCTGCGTGCAAATGTTATCAAAAAAGTCCGAATTCCAATCAAATGATCACGCACCTCCAGAGTGTCATAGAAGTCGCCAACCTCGCACAGACTGTTGAGGAACTGATTGATCCGCGCCTTGTTATTCTCAACAAATGGATTCAACGTGATCATGTATGCCTCCTTTGCGTAAGACGGCTTATTTGCGAGGTTCTGAAGCATCTTTGCTATCTGTAGAACGGAGGTTGAAAGGTATACATGACGCATATTCCCAACAACGACAGCTTACTAGCGTCAATGTCCGCCGAGGATGTTTAGCAGGCACGCCATCGACTAACATGTATGCCTGGGGCGTGACAATCGCAGGATTGATGAAACGCAGGAAGAAGAAACCGCCTATGAGCGAGCAAATGGCGTAATCTGTGGCCTCTGGATATTTCCGCTGTCAAGCCGTGTCAATAGGTGGGAACGATCATAAAGACTAGCTGTCATACGCGAGTCAGACTCCTGATTTGTTTGCAAATCCACCGAATGCCGTAGGGAACACTTTCCATGCTCTCGATGATGGTTACGAGGAAACTGTTGGCGATCTCCATTAACATGGTAAGTCGAGGAGCGATGATCGCTTGAACGTCGGCGTTTTCTGCCGCGACTTCGGGAGGAACGCCACGGGGAAGATTCGGGGGCAGTGTGCCGGTTTCTTCCTCGATTTGATTGATCATTTGCTCATAAACCTAGTCAAAGTGTTCGTCGAAGAGGGACTAGAGACAAATGGAGTAATCACCTTGACGGGATTTATCTCGAGGTTGAGATCTTTGTGTTCAATGAGGCTGTTGATGCGCTCTGCGAGAACACCCTTTAGGTAGCTTTGACCCGGACCTCGGCGAGTATAAGTGGTCATCATGCGGGAGACAGGAGTGTTTGCTCGCAGCAGCGAGCCAAACTCTGTGGCAGTCTCGAACTGGGCGGACAGCACGGACTGAAACATGGTAAGGAGCAGATGCTCCTCGCGGCTCTCGTACTGATTCCCGTACAGGGTGAACATGACGGTCTGGAGGAGGGTGTCGATTTCAGACAAGCTGACGAGTCGACAGAGGTTGGCGATGTGACGGGGCTCGGACTGGAGGAGGAAAAAAAGATTTGAATACTGCTGTAGCTTGCGATCGTCGGGATAATGACCCTCTGTCGGATCGACGTCTTCTAGTGTTCGTTCGACTTCACGTTGCTAGATTGTGGATGAGACACGGTGGAAGGACAAAGAGTGTGCGGACGCACTTCGTCAGCTGCCATACGGTTCTGGATGAGGAGGGCTATCCGTGAGTCAAGGTAGCGAACGTCCCGCTCGAGGACGAAATTTTTCTTTGACTGGACGGATATTTTCCCCTTGAGATCCCGCAGACGTTTCTGGGCTGTTTACAGGAAGTGAAAGGGTGGAGGGAGGGAGACGTGAACTACGGACCTCTTGCCAGATCATCCTCGACCTCGACATCCTGCTCCGCGGCCATGCTAAACAGGGCGGTTACGCTGTAGCGGTTGTTGTTTCTGTTCGTGAGCCGCCTGCCCATCGCGGAGGAGGGGGACTGGTCGACGTAGGACATGGTGATGGTAGCGTCCGGGTTGAGTTTGGAACAAAAGGTTCCGGGTCCGAACGTGTGTGCGATAAGACGGGGACGGGAGAGGGGGAGGAGGAGGACAACAACCAACCAGTGGCAGTGGCGTCGCGCGACCAGACGAGATGCCAAACCATCTCAGCGTCCCCCTGAAAAAAACATATCCCGCACAGATCCGCGCCCGCGTGCGCGACTACCTGCACGACCACGCCCAGGACCACCCAGACCGCTACAGGCAGGACATCGCAGACTGGGACGCCCTCCGTGCCCCCTGCGTCCTCCGCGACGTCCGCAACGACGCCCCCAGCGCCTTCGTCCGGTCCGTCGCCCCCCTCGCTCAGAGACCCGCCTGACCCCGCCCAGCTACCATGCCCAGCTCGCGTTCGTGCTCGTAAAGCTCCCCTCAGACGTCCGTGCCACCCCCGTCCGTCGATCCTTTCTGATCCGTACACCAGATCGGCCTCGAGTTTTCTTATGCCCATGTCTTTGCCCCGTCGTCCATCCCCGTCACGCTCCGCAGTCTCACCTTTGAAAGGGCCGCGACGCTGTTCAACCTGGCCGCCCTCTACTCCCAGCTCGCCGCCGCCGAGGACAGGTCCAGCCAAGACGGTCTGAAGCGCGCAACCCTCTGTTATCAGGTCCGTCGCGAGCGGTTTAGCACTCGCCCAACTCAACCTTGACCCAAGAACGCCGCCGGGACATTCGCCTTCCTCCGCACTTCAGCGCTGCCAAAACTCAACATTCCGCCAGACGCCGAGGAAAGCCCTCTCGATCTAACCGCATCGTTCATCCACAGCTTGGAATTCCTCATGCTCGCCCAGGCGCAAGAGTGTGCCTGGCAACGCGCTGTCGCAGGTACGCGACGTATTTCATATCGATAAAACACTCACCCAGCTTGAACAGACCATTACAAGAATAGTCTCGTCGCGAAGTTGGCAGCCGGAGTTGCGTCGCTGTACACTACTGCCTTGGACTCCGTGCGATCGGCCTCACCTCAAGTCCGCGACAACCTCCCATCAGTGACGTTGCACATTTCTTGCCCCTCAGATCATCATGCTCATCCCGTATCAAGACCTGGATCCCCCACCTGGAAACAAAGCAGCGCCATTTTCGCGCAGCAGCACAGTACAGAAAGAGCATAGACGATCTCGAAGCTAACAAGTCCGCATCAAGCCCCTCCCCATTACGATGACTTACCCCTCTTGCAGCTATGGTGACGAGCTACGGCGACTGATCGACGCAGAGGCCGAAGCAAAACAAGGATACAACGCGGCCAAACGCAGCGCCGTCTCTCCTGCAGTCGTACATGATATCAAGGTATTGTATTCTTACCAAGTCAACCGTGTTTATCCGACGTCGGTCAAGTCCCTGTTAGACGTCTTGCAGAAAGATCTTGCACGTGCCCAGCGCGATAATGATCTGATTTACCACAAAGATGTCCCCCCATCCTCTGCCATCGCGCCAATCCAAGACGTCATCATGGTCCAGAGCAACCTCCTGCCCGGCTTGTCGGATCCGAAAAGTGTGGTGAGTGGCGGCCGCATCCTTTTCGGAGAGTTGCTAGGATGGGGAGCTAGAGAAGCTGTTAGTACGTTGACTCTACCTGTCAGCGAGTCTCAGCATTCGATCTGGTCTTCAGATATCTACAACGACGACAAGCAGACCCTTATCAAAGAAAAGATAGTCGACTTTGCGCAAGAGCTTGATAATGAAGTCGACCAGTTCGTGCCGGCCTCCCCACCTGTGCCCCTTTACTCACCGCAGATACAGAACTTTAGGTTCTCTCAACCTTCCCTCCTCACTCGAAGCACTGGAACGTCCGATTGGACTTCCCCCGAGTTTTCTGAAGAAAGCCGGAGAAGTTAGATCTGAACAAGGTCCCGAGCGTATCGAGACTTATCTGGAGCATGTTGAACTCTTGGCTCGGCGAGCCATGGCGGTACTGGACGAGGTTGGCGATAAGAATTTCTTCCCCTGCCACTGCGTACTCAGCACCACCTCCAGGCGATGGATGTATTGGACAGTGAAGCATCCGAGGACGAAGCGGCTCGGAAAGAAGTTCAGTTGAAAAGACCACCTTCGCACGAAGCCAATCAGGAGCTCGTCCGGAAACAAGAAAGATACAGGAGTATTCTCACAGAAGCCGCCGGCAGTGACGGAGTCGTTCGCCAGAAATGGATACAGTGGGAGAACCCTATTTTGCAGCTGGCGTTGGACGAGGTGGGAGTGTGTTCGTTGAATCATGGAACTACACTCATGGTAGCCCAGGACGAGTTGGAAAATCTGGTGCCCTCTTCCACTATATCGACCGTCGGAAAGACGCAGGCTGCGGGCGGTCAAACTCAGGTCCATGCTCGTGCTCTGCGAGGTCTTTTGGAATCACTTGATGACGTCCGTCACAGCCGCGGCGAACTTGTCTCCAGGGCACAACGGCGCGGCGAGGTCGATGATATAAGGCCCCGTATCGTGACAGCCTCTGGGAGTTTCGACCGCGATGCTGAGATCACCCCAGCGATGTTTATCGATGTTTCAGACAAAGAACTTGCCAAATATGACAGATTCATCCAGGGTCTTGTGGAAGGACAGATGAAACAAGAAGGACTACTGGAAGCTATCAAGGTTCGTCTCATCACCTCGTCATCCCCCCCACGTGTCACATCTCGGTCTAGTCTACGAACGGGAAATTCCTGTCCTCCCGGAAGGAGGACACTTCCGTCAAAGAGCGTGAACAAGCACTACAGAATCTCGACCTCGCCTATGCGAAATACCGCGAAATCATGCGCAATTTAGAGGAAGGGCTCAAGGTATGTCTACATACGTTCTGTCGATCCGACGAACCGCAATTCAAACGTGGGCAGTTCTACAACGATATGACCAACATCCTGACGCGGTTCAAGGAAGCATGCAGGATTTGGAGCAACGCGCGCAGTGAAGAAGCACAGTAAGTAGACGTTTTCGTCGCCTTTCGCTCCTCGTCCGACGCAACTTTTGATAGGTCGTTTTACCGCATATTTTCCTCGTTGTCTATACGAGAGACAAACGTCGAGCAAGCCAGCGTCCAAGGACCACCGACACCTTCCGAGCCACCACGTCGCCAGAAGCGGGTCGCAAACTTGCCTTCTTTGACCTCTGCAGAGTGGCAGACGGAAGAACTGCCTCCGCCGCCGGGTCCAAAGAGCCGGTGAGGACGACGGTGTTGTTCGATGGAATCAGACGGCCAGTTTCAGGTGTACGCGTAAGGTAGCATACGACGCAATCAATAGTCTCCTGTGGATGTGTATTCGGATTGAAATGATGAGCCGGGCTGTTGGGTCCTAATTCATTGATGTAAATGTCGATCTCATACACCCAAGGGGGCAAACGAAGACTGGCCGCATGCATCGGCTTTCTGAAGTGAGCTTTGGGATGGGCTGAGGCCGTTGCTTTTTTGGAAGGACCCTTTCGCCGACCAGCCCTTCAATCACAGCTCTTGGATGGCATACGGAAGTGTCTTCAAGCGGTAACGTTATACAGTGTCTTTCAGATGTAAGTACTACTAGGTGCGTGATAGCCTCAAGTTCTAGACCCCCAAAAATATTATACAACACGCCAAGACCCTTGGCTAGGACAATACATAGCGGGGAAAGCATGTAGCGAGCACCGCCCATCGCGAAAGGTAAGTACACGCGAACCATCAACTCACCAAGTGCAAGGGTTCGTCGATAAGTAGCAAGCATCAGTCCGCCGCATTGCCAGCTGCGATTTCGCGCTGGAAATTTTCGTCGTAACCGACGCATTTCATACACCACGATTGAATAATCTGTCGAGTTCGTCCGTGAACACCACCGTCGAACGAGAAGAAATAACGGACGGCATCGCCTTCATCGAACGCGCGGTGAATCTCCTCCGGGGTCGCATGGAATTTCTCGTTCGAACTGATTACATCCGCGAATTCTTTGGCGGTAGGATTTCTACCGAGCCTCTTCCGGAGGGCGATTTTCGCCCGGATATCTATCCCCCATCCTTGTGTCGAGACCTTGGTGGTCCACGTCTGCTTGACCTGAGGAAAAGACGCCCAAAATGAGGTCAAGGCGATCGTAACTCGGAGACGAGTATTGAGTATTTACTTTCGGTGCTTGAGACTTCCATTCGTCCGGCGTGAGCGACAGTGTGGGCGTGCATTCATACTGCCCGACGTATAACCAACAATTCGTCTTCAACCTGACCAACACCCTCTCGGTTCCAGGCCATGCGTGTGCTTCCGGATTCACGGAAGACGCAAAAAAGAGTCCAGGAGCTCCAGGCCACTGAGGGGCGTGCGGGTTGAAGAGGAGGTTGAGATACATGAAATCGGCCAGTCCGTGACGGGCGATCATTTCGGGCCGGATGGATGGAAATGTCGATTGTGTGTTCCCTCCCCATTGCTTGGAGGTGAAGTTCCTCGTCGTCGTCACGTTCCTGATCGCAGGGTCCAAGTCCACGTCGAAAGACGGTGTGAGTGCGATCCGGCGATGCACGACGTCTTCGGAGAGTATCTCTTCCTTCTTGATCTCCACCTTGCCCTGCAAGACGATACGTCATTAAAGTATGGTGAGAGAGGGGACACGGCGTTTCGAACAAACGTGAGGAGGATGGCTGACGCGCCTCCTTCTTTCTTGACGGTGGCTTTGAGGAGATTGTTCGAATTGATGAACTTGGAAGCGTTTTCGAACGATGGGGGGTTGGTTCCATAGAGTTGTCTCTTCGTTGGGAGAAGAACTTGGATCCTTCCACTACGTCGCCGGGGCTGGGGTGAACGAGATACGGCGTTGGTGTCCTCCTGGTGAATGGGGATCACGAAATCGGTAGGTTCTGTTTTGACGATCTAAACCATGGCATCAGCTTGACCAGCGGAGCAAAGGAGAGGGTCGGTAACCATTGCACTGTGCTCGAGGTGTTGGCGAGAGGTCGCAGCACGGGGACCAGCATGTTGCCAGCCGCTCTGCGTGTGGCCATATTGATAGGCGAGCTCGTAATTAGCCCCTGTCAGACGAGAAGAAGACTGCCCTGAAATGGAAACGACGGTACACCAGTCATGAAGTTCGACGACAAGGACAGCAAGGAGGAGGGCCCTCCTCCCTACTCCCCGCCGCGACCTCCTCCATCCGGCTATCGCATCGCACTCGACGTCGCCTCTCCCTTTCCCAACCCGTCGCACGCCAAAGAGCCGCCTTGCCACGACGCAGGCGGCACCGACCCCATCTTCCTCGGCTCTGCGATATTCAACAACTCCGTTCACCCGTGCAAGATCGGCCCACGTCTAACCCCGCCTTGCCGCGTCCCCTATGGCGGCTCCGAGGTCGAGCATCACGGCCGATATGACCTCCTCCCGTTTGATCCAGAGACGATGGCGTGGGTGCCTACCAGCCTCGGTCGCATTCCTGCCCACCGCCGTCCCGTGCAGGGCGGCTACGAGGAAAACGGCGCAAGACTCTATCATGCGATGGCCACCGTGCGCGATGTGAGAGTGCCGGGCAAGACTGGTGAACACCTCGTACGTATTTCTTTACGTGCTGGCTTGCCACCCAACGATCGGTACTCCAGGGAGGGTGTAATGTGGCCTTCGACGGGGTGGAGCACGTCATCACGCGCGGGTACGACATATTGTGAGTCGAATTTCCCTCGTCTAGTTTGCCTCGATCAACGCATTCACGGGCAGATGTTGGAAATGATTCATTGTGTACATCACGGCCATCGTATCGAATCTGTACTATCATCGTGCTCCCTCAACCGGCTGTGATTGATTCTGCTGTGCTGACTGGTGAGGTTGCAACATCCCCGCCCCCAAAGCTTGGGTGCGGAACGCCAGTCCGCGGGTCTTTTCGATGACCGACTGGTATACTGGGAGTGGCGAGCGATGAATCTCGATCACGTTCTGGGTAGACGTTGGCAAGAGAAATACCCTCAAACATGCATATACGCACCTTTTCTAGATCGATCTTGGCATCGGCGCCCATCCGAGTCTCGCGGATGAGGTTGACGATCCACTTTTCGCCTTCGTCCTTGGTGAGATTCAGTCTCTCCGACAGATCCCTATAGAAGTAAAGATGAGAGATGCGTCGATTCCCTCGTGGCCGACGTACCCGATATCGATGCGTTGATGTATGCGGCAGTATGCCTCGCTGATCAAGTAACGTGCATTGTCCAAGAACTCCTCTTTGAATTCTCCCAGGAAAAAGTCGTCGCCGACAACACGCTCCGCCACTGCCAGCTCCCGCTGGGCAGCTTCAAAGTCAAATTCGACGTAGAGCTCCTTGAGGAAAGAGGTGATGGGATCTTGGTATTGGTACTCTTCCGTTTGTATGACCTTGACGATCTCCCGGATTGAATGCCGTACACGCGAAGAGGCATTGCTGTTTCCGGTAGTAGATTTTCGGGAGAGAATCGCGGCGGTAGCGATGTAACGCAGAATCCAAGGGCAAGAGGTTTGTATGGTGTTGAGGTAAGTGGGGGAGAGGAAAGTCTCGAGAAGCAGCGTACGCCCTTGAGGGTGATTGAAGTAGACAAAGAGCGACCAGTGTACGAGCCACGTCCGCGAGTGCAACTGGGACAGGGCGGCAGACTCGGTAGGGCTCGTCAAAAGAGATGACGGCGAGCGGGAGTCGACGACGTCTCGGAGGGTGTTGAGCTCTTCGAGAGCGGTCTCCCACTTTCCTGTGAGGATGTCCGAGGCGAGTTTTCCCCAGTGTGCGGAGGTGTTGAGGTCAGTGTCGGTGGAGAGAACACGGAAGTGGTACAAGTAGTCTGCTGCGCCGCTGTAGTTTCCGTACGTGTATTGGAACTGGCCAAAGTTGTACAACGCGGTGATTTGTTCCAACGTGAGCTGGAGGGGGCACTGAGCAGGTCACGAGGACGAGATATCGAGCAAAGCATACGTTGTAATTATCTTTGAGATACTGCAGGTTTTGATTTTTATCCTGGCGAAGTGCCTGTGCGACGTCCGGGTTCTCGATGACGTCCAGGACGGCTTGAGCCTCGAGCTGCAGCCGCTCGTTTGTCGAGACGGCCCTTTCTCGCTTCCCAGAGAATTCTGGGGAGTCGCGGATTGAAATGCGATATCAGACATGGACCCAGAGGTAGACAGACCTTGAGGAATCTCCTCGTCGGGGTGCAGCTGTTCGAACAGGCTGACCGCATAATCGACCATGTTGGTGCCCTTGGCGAGCTCATACTGGGCTGCCTGGACGTGCTCGACCGGAAAGAGCGAGGTCTCTACGAGGTGGGCGAGCAGAGGAAACGCGAGATGGCGATCCAGGTACGGAATGATCGTCTGAGAGAG
>JBBPKY010000664.1:0-16068 GCA_038089495.1 Xerocomellus dryophilus
TTGCCTCGCTCGTTTTCATCAGTCACACCCTTGGAGCGCTCATCCCGTTAAGTAAGGCACCACGATAGGGCGCTGAACTTAAAGTGCCGATTTCCCGCCCACTTATTCCCGTCGCCATCGCTCGGATCCTGCTTTCTTTGGCGTCCCATCCATTCGTTCTTCGCCCGCCCCACTACTAGCTTCCTCTTTTCGCACCACAAACTTCGTGATCATGTCTACAAGCCTGGAGGTCGACCTGGAGAGCCTAGACTTGAATAACTATGTATCTCGTACGTCAGGTTATAATGGGTGGTTGATTTCTCACGAGCGCTGGTAGTTGCGATGGTCACCGCGGTCGTGTATGACTATGGTACGTCGCGAATTCACGTCCGTTGACACCGGACTAAAGTCTACACGACCAGCGCTCACTTTTTCGACTGAGGTATTTACGTTTCTGTTCTTGTTTTTTCGTCGTGTTTTATGCAAACACCGCCCGGCTGGTTACTTTGTATTAGATAGAATACATCTGGGTAAGTGAGCATCTCAAAGCCGAATGACACGATATTGACGACATTACAGAAGAGACGATGGACCTGGGTCTCTTTTACATTCCTTGTTGTACGTACCGATCCTCCGTGGTCATGCTTGTAATTTATGTCCTAATCTAGGTTCGTTATGTGGGCTTGCTTGCACTCCTGTATGACCACTGTTTCGTTGATGATTATCTTGCATTGACTTTAATCTATTATCAAGAACTACTGCACTAAGTATGTCCAGTTCTCTCGATTGTGGGCTGTGACTGACCATACTGAACCACAAGCTGGGTCCTCCTTTGCACCTGGTCCTTTGTGGGTGAGGTGTTTTCCATATCATACCTTGCTAATTCGTGATTGAATGAGTATTATATTCACAATATTAGGCGTATGTATTTCATTTTCTCTCTCGTGTCGAATGACTGATATCAATTGGGTAGCTGTAAGCCTTTCAGAAATTCCTTCCTATGACCATACTTAGACTATGTTCCCACTGGCAAGGTAATATGTTGATTTACATGGCAAGTTGGACTACTATCCTTTTCACAAATGCTGCTGACTGTAAGCTGTGAGTGCACCTGTTCATATGACACTTTGTGACACTTTATTGCAGTGGTGATGATCTTTCGAGTCTATGCATTGTATGGCCAATCGAGAATAATTCTTGGCCTGCTTCTGCTCATTTATTGTGGTGAGGTTGTTGCCAGTGTTGCTTCTGGCATCATATACTCTATGCCTGGGGCTACAATAGGTATGTTGAACAATTGTTGTTGATACATGTGTCAGAGCCAGATCTGAATAATTCCTCTTGTGGTGCTTATTCCACAGTGATGCTTCCTCCAGCACCTAATCCAACAGTCTGCATAATACAGTATCCTTCCTGGAACTGGGCCAGATATTCTGTCATTCCTCTTGTTCTTCTACAGGGTGTGATGTGCCTGCTGGCCATCTATCAGACTTTCTGGCAGTCACTTCAGCTGTACAAGGCAACAAAAAGGTGGCAGCTCAATCAGTACTTCCAACTCCTTGTCAATCAAGGTATCATGTACTTTGCCATGTGGGTTTTCACCTTATCTATCACTACCTTGTTCAATATATTTGAAACTGATGGACATTTAATTGACAGGAATTTTTTACATGCAATAATCACCCAGGGCCTCTTCAGCCTCAATGTATCACAGACAGCTGGATTGATTTTGACTCCTGCTACATCCATCCTTATCTTTGCACTGAACCCTCGTTTTATACTGAGCATCAGGGAGCTATATGCGGAGGCTCTGCGTGGCCAGTATGTTGACACTGGGTTCGGCATGCAACCGGGCACGTTCACGCACATCGGAACTGCACTCCACTTTGCAGATGCAGGGCAAGGGGACACGACAGTCGGCGTCGAAGAAGTACCTATGGGGAAGCTGAAAACGAAGAAACAGGTCGATGGGGCATGATCGAGTAAGTTTTCGCAGATAAAACATGTTCGAACACTCACCGTGCGATAGATCCCGTGTTTCCGGCGCAATTATCTTCATATGCATTGTCTTTCGTACTGTACCATGTTTGTCTTCGCTGTCAATGATGCTTTTTTGTTCTTTCGACTTTTCCTGACCACCTGGTGTCTGCGTCGCTCGCACGTCCATGATCCCCTCGTGTTAGCGTGAGCTACTTCTGCTATTAGGGGAGGGGCACGAGCGTCGACGGCGCGACTTGCGCGCAATCTCGGTACGTGGCGAAACGAGCGGCTAGGAAGTCCCGCGATAACCGAAAATGGAACGAATATCACGGCCATACGATCGCGAGACACGCCAATTCTTGTCAAACCGAAATGTTAGTGATCGAATTGCACATCGACGTGAATTTCGAGGTCGCCCGATCGCCCAGATCGGGCAACCGCAATATGTATCCGGGATTTGCAGATCGTCAGGGAAACGCCGACTTGCCCATCATTGCGGACGAGCCCGAAGGAGGGGTCATTTACAGGGGGTAACGACAGCTTTCGAGCTCGTCGAGTCCGCTCGACTCGGGAGGTCTTCATCCGTGCACTTTACTGGTGACACCGTGGAATGTCAAATCTACTTCAATGCTTCAAAGTCACCTCGATGATGTACCGCCGCCCGACCGCAGACGGGACAGAAAACGGAACCTGCGCAGACGAGTAGTGAATGCCTTGTGTTGACTGTCGTGTTAGCTCGTCTGGTAGAGTCTCCACTCCCTCGGTGGCTGCCACGGCGTCAGTTTCGTCCACTCGTCTGTGGCCACTACAAGGGCCCGCTCTACTGCCTTGACCTTCGACTCGTCTGATACCGCCAACTTCAGGGTGGCTGGTATTGCTCCCGCTGTCACTCTCGTTCTTTCGGTAGTTGCTGCTGAGCTCGAGATGACAGAACGATACCGATCGGGGGCCCTGGCCGAATAGCAACATATAATTAACCCGAGACGCAGAGCGAATGTGAAAATACAAAACGGTGTGCAAAAAAACAAGATTGTCATTCTGATTTCTGCGGCGTGGATACACACAAACTGGACAAGAATGGAGTGGGTATTCTCCAGACGTGGAATGGGAGTATGTGGGATTGGAATCGAGTTATAGCAGCTGTACAACTGAGTTGAACTTTCGACATGTTTAAGTCCATCACCGACGCGCCCGGGGCGGATTGAGTGCGCGAAGAAAGATATGGATGGCTTCGGTGTGCAAGGTAACTAAATTAAGGTAAAAGTACACGGAGAGATGCTCCCTTGGGTTTTTTCGCTTGAATGCCTCGGAGTAGGTATTGCGATCGCGGAGGGAATAAATAACAGAGATAACGTTTTAATGCGAATAACAGGCGATGCTGAGGGTCGAAGTGTTCGCGCGGGTATTTTTAAGAAATTGTTGTTGAATACTCATGGTGAGCGAGGCTGAAGAGCGACAGTAAAGTCAGAAAGCTTGTGCAAAAGCGATGTAGATTATTCCACTAACCCCTCGAGCTCATGACCTTGTAGTAGACGGTGAGATGGATGGCATGACAGGCAATGCGCCACTGTTATCTGTCTTTACGAGAGGTAATCTGTGGAATTGGTCAACGTCATATTGAAAACTGCACGATCACATGACTTGGGCGCCATCCTGTCAGCCCAAACGCATATAAACCAACGCTCTCAGAGTCGCAGGTACGCATATACGGGCTTGCAGACCATGCGTTTGACGGGCGGGGTGACCTGGAGTCAGGGGAGAGTAGAGAAAGAAAGATCTTACTCTTCGAAATGAGTCCCTCTCTTTGGGTCCTTTAGCCTCTTTTCTCGAACCTTCTTTACTTTGCTTTCTGGCCTGACGACGATGATTGGGACCGGACTGTGAGAGAGAGCATACTTTGAGACAGAGCCCATCCCTGCGGAAAAGCGGATCCTTGTGAATGCGGGCGCCAAGGGAAGTAAGTGGGACTTGCCACTGAACATGCCACCGGCTCGCCCTCCGCCGAAACCAAGGACACGCCTCTGGCCGCGCATACCGACAACGACCGAATCGGGACGATAAAGCGCGATGAGCCTATCGAGAGTTGTGGTCACACGGCCTGCGATAAATTCAAGAATGATGGAAATCTTGGGAAGATGATTAAAAAAGGGAAGCCACTAAGATGAAAGGGGAATAATACCTTGCGGTCCGGATCATACTCGACACATTTGTCCTGAATGTGCCTCATCAGATCTCTCGCCCCTTCCCGTACGAGTTCCTGGTCCTTTTCTACGCCCAAATCAGAGACACGTGGGCCGGCAGCGGAGATACACACGCACCTAACTCTTCTTGGTCGACACCCCTGAATACAATGAGTTCGTCGCCATCTTGAACGAGGCACTCCAGGGCCCATTCGAGGGCTTCACTGCCACTTTCATCGGGACTTGAAGCGCACAGAAAGACACGGGTGGAGCGATTCCGAGCGTAGCCGTCTGAGTGGACATGGAGGGTGTAGGAGAACATGGATGCGGCAGAGTTTTCAAACGTGTCGAAGGATACTTTGGGGGTATATCCCTGGGAGACGACCGGTGCGGAGGCGATGGAGTGGGGGTTGGGAGACAACAACGTCCCAGGGTAAGGCGAGGCGATGGATGTGGATGTTGTTAGCGACGACGCGGACGTCTTCCTCGGTGGTGGGGAGGAGGGGGTTCCGGATGAGGGCGAGGACGGGCGGGACGTCTGCTTTAGCGCCGAGCGGAGCATCGTCACTGGGATGTGCGTGTGTTGCATCAGAGAATAATGAAAATGTTTATTTTCGCTCTCTACCCTTATCAAAATCATAATTAATGGGTTAACCTAGCGCTGTTCTCCTCATGTCCACCAGTCCCTCCCAGTCTCCAGAGCCAGAAAATGCCCCCAGCTCCACCGCCAGCCTCGCAGCTGGTGCATGGCAAGCCATCTTCTCGCCCCAGCACAACGCCTACTACTTTTACAACGCATCCACCGCCGAAACAACCTGGGTCAACCCGCTCCAGCCGTCTGAGTCTTCCTCCACTGGCGCCCAAGACACAGCAGACGCGCAGGCGGGCAGCCCAGACGGAGACGTCAACCCAATTCCCTACGACCCCAACTCCCTCGAGGCGCGCGCCGTCGCAGCGGGCATAGATCCCTCCCTTGCCCACCTCGACCCGTCACTCGCTGGCCCGTCCTCTCTCGCACACTCAGGAAGCTTCACCGCAAAGTTCAACGCGCGCACCGGCGCATTCTCAGCGACCGATGCACGGGCGCCTTCCCACTTGTCAGAATATGAACGCATGAAACGCATGAACGAGTTCTACTTCGACATGGGGGCGTGGGAAAAGGATGTGGAACAACGGGATGCGGAGGAGAAAGATGCAGGGGGGAAGAAGAGGAAGAGGCCGACGAAGAAGGACTTGGTGAGTGTTCGGGTGTTCGGTTCTTCCTTTTCATCATCATCTCTTTTTGCGTTCATCGCGAGAGACGACGAATCCAAGACGAAATACGCATCGACGGACGGACGTACTGATACTTCCGGCTCTATCCAGGAACGATTCAAAGAGCAAAAGAAGCAGAAAAAAATCGCCAAGACTGCGTGGCTGAGGACGTGACACGACCACGTTCATCGTTGCACCTTCAGAGGAAGTTCTATGCGATAACGATGGCTGTATCATCTAGTTTGCTTCGCGAATTGAACATCCGACCTCGTTACTTCAATATTAATCAGTCAGCTCTTTGTCCGTCATCCTCGGTATGTAGAAGCATACGTCGCCAACATTTGTCGGACAGATGGACAAATCTAGCGAGCAAATGTCAGCAGATTGCATGTGAAGGTCGGATCAACCTTGTGCCACGTATTTGCGACCTTGATGTCTTCTCCACCGTACACATTCATGCGCGCATCAATGACCCCTCCTTGCGCACGGGTCCCAAGCCATAACAATATGATCGTCAATAACATTTGAAAAATGAGTTAAGCCAAGGGGAACCCACCGAATGCCAGTCTGTTATCATCAACTCACCAGTCTGGGAATGGGTACTTTGCGATCGCACCGTTGTCTGCATCGGTGTACATGATATCTGGTTCACTCGCTAACCCCCGGATGACCCTTTCCTTGACCGATGCCACACTGCCAGCTGGATACCCCGGGTGTTATGCAGCCACCTTCCCCAGATACGAGGACGTCTGGCGAGTTCACGCGGCCGCCTATATAGCCAGGTGAATAGTACAACATCGCTGGGTCTGGTAATTAACGCAACAACACCCACAAAATGTTGAGCGGGGGGTCGGCGGCGGTCAGTTGGCCGACAGCAACACACGCCGCCGTTCTGCCTATCGTTGGCGGAGATAAACCTACCTCCAGCAAAAGTGATGTCGGGCTCTGAGGACGGCACGGGGGAAGTGAGGGTCAGTGTGAATAATTTGTGGAGACCGACTCACCAGTACCACTAGTCACCATCGGCGTCAATGTCCCTTTGAGGAATGTATGATGTCGTAGATAAGAAACAATGATCAAGCAAGGGAGACATTTGCGCGAACAAGGAACACTGGAGAAACGTTCCTGCAAGACAGGAAGTACCCTTCACTTGCCTTGTGCAAGATAAAGCTCGATCAACTGAATTCTCAGCACGCCGAAGGTTAATATGTATATAAATCATTTGATCAACCAGCTTCGACTCCAGGGCGTGCGACCATTTTGTGCTTGCAGTGATACGTGTTCGCCGATGTAATGTTGTTTCCTGGTGTCACTAAATATACCACCTCGGCGTCGGCGCGAGCCAGGAAATAGAATGCGTTGCAATCCGCGTTGCTCTGCCTCTGCGAATTCATAGAATAGACTCACCTACCTCGCAGAACTCAGTGGGGGAGCCTCAGTAGCCTATCATACGTAATCTATTACACTTTCCCAGACACTGCCAGTGCGCCAACTTTGTTGGAACTTCATCTTCACGACCATCCACGATGTCGGATGCCCCCTCGACTCTGGAGCCGCTGCTCACCTTCTTGGCTTATTTCCTCTCTAGGCTTGAGTCGACCTTCTACAACATTCCCGGTTCTGCTGTGGTCGCACGATACGTCAAGTCCTCGCACCAAAATGATCCAGGACGAACCATCTTAGAATTGATTCTTGTCATTTTTGCCATCCGCACGCTCCTGCAGTCACGAACACGAGGAGACAAACAGGGAAAACATTTCATTCAATTTTCTGAAAAGGTCTGTTCTCCGACGGTGCAACTGCCGCGTGTTGTTGACCAGTGCCCAGGAAATCGACGAACTCGTGGATGAGTGGACACCGGACAGCCTCGCGCAATCCTTGAGCGAGTGGGAACAACGAGACTTGAACTCAGTGCCCATCGTTACTGGCCCCATTGGACCCAAACCCAAGCTGTTGTCCAATGGCAAGTCAGTCGTCAACCTGGCAAGCTTCAACTTCCCCGGGCTCGCAGGGAATGAACAAATCAAAGAAAAGGCTATTGAAACCTTGCGTAAATACGGTCTTGGAAGCTGCGGCCCCCCAGGTTTCTATGGAACCATTGGTGGGTTCGAGTCGTATCCGTCGAGAGCGTGGGGTTCACACGCCAAGTAGACGTACACATCGACTTGGAACGCAATATTGCGGAATTTTTGGGAACGGAGGCATCTATCCTTTATTCTCAAGGGTTCTCGACCATCTCCTCTGTTATTCCTGCTTTCTGCAAGCGGGGAGATGTCATTGTTGCGGATCGCTCTGTGAACTTTGCCATTCAGAAGGGTATCCAAATTTCCCGTTCGACCATTCGATGGTATGACCACAATGATCTCAAGAGCCTCGAGGACGTCCTTATTAGTGTGGAGAAGGAGAGAAAGAAGCGTAAGGGTCCGTTGACACGTCGCTTCATTATCACCGAAGGTATTTTTGAACGTGATGGGGAAATGGTTGATTTGCCCAAGCTGGTTTGTCGAATGATGCATTTCGGTTTTCTTTGTTGTGTTGAACGTTCAATAGATCGAGCTTAAGCTCAAGTACAAGTATCGGCTCATTCTTGATGAGAGTATCTCTTTCGGTGCAGTCGGTCGAACTGGTCGTGGTTTGACCGAGCTTTACAACGTTCCGGTACGTGCCTCGCCCGGCTGATTGACCATTGTAGTCTGATAATCCCCCTCTTCAGGCTGCACAGATTGACATGCTCGTGGGCTCCGTCGCTAACGGTTTATGCTCGTCTGGTGGCTTCTGCGCTGGTTCTTACATTGTCACCGAACATCAGGTGGGTTACATGATTGATAAATTTACCGTTCCACTGATTCATCTTCTATCTGATAGCGCATCAACGGTACTTCCTTCGTCTTCTCCGCATCAATGCCCGCCCTTCTCGCAACTTCCGCGTCAGAGGCGATTGGTTTCTTGCGAAATACTCCGTCGGTCCTCACCACTCTCCACGATAACGTTGACACTATCCGTTCTGTGTTGGAAAAGACCGAGGGAATCACGATACTCGGTCATCGGGCCAGTCCCATAATTCATTTTTGTCTCCGCAGCAGTCCACAGTACCTCACGGTCGCTCCTTCCACCCCCGACTGCGAGGAAGAAGAACGGGTCTTGCAGGATATCGTTGACGATGCCCTTGCCAACGGAGTGTTCATCACGCGTGGTAAGCACTTGAGAGGTCAGGAGATGATCGACTCGCGCCCGACGATCCGCATTGCTGCCACGGCGGCATTGTCGAAGAAAGATGTGGAGAAGGCTGCGGGCGCCGTCAAAGCGAGCGTTGGGAGAGTCCTTGCGAGGAGGAGATGAATTTTTGTTGGTGAATGGCGAACGTCATGTTCCACTCGCTAGGTGCTATCCCATGGAGATTTATACGATATCTATAGACTGTCCTACTGTACCTGCGTCACTATTGGATGATTAATTGCATTTGTCCTATTCCTCACGATGAGTTATGGTGGTGGTGCGGGAGGTTTGTTTCGTCGCGGCAAAATGCGAGTATCTACCAGGCAGTATCGTTGGTTTGGTTGAATTTGAGTGCCACATTCATTGTCACCCGTCGTGTCTCCGAGTCAGACACGCATACATTTTCGTGTCACCCACCTACAGTAATCCTTACAGGTCGACAATTCGAGCGCCAAACATTGATAGGCTGGTGGCTCAATCTCAACAGCCCTGCACACTGGAGGCCCCACGTCCGTCCACCCACTGGTAATACCCGTCGTCCCACCCACATTCCAACCTGGTACTAGTGACGACATGGCACTTGCAGGGATGCGTACCCATGATCCGGGACGGTGTCTCTGTTCCCCTATCATTGGATTCTTGATTTGGGTGCCACACTCAGCATGGGGAAGATGCCATTTAATGATACCCTCACATGATACCTACTGATCATCATCAGGTGGTCATTATAATTATCATAATAATCAGTTAAACTTGTTTTTCCCGGCTAAACCTTGAATGACAGATTGATGACGTTGACTAGGTGCTAGATACGCTCTGTCCCCACCAGAACGAGCTCCGCCGGAGTCAATGTCGTTCTATGGCTCGTTTTTTCCCCTGTAGGTCATTTGTCGTACAGCATCTCCAGCTCACGACCTCCTGAATATCCAGATCAAGTTAAATATGACATCACGGCAACAGACATACATCTAGCCTCATGACCAGACGTTTTAGGACACGCTGACACCGCCCCCCCCCAAGGCCGTTTGGTATCCGGAAGTTTCTGAAGGTGTGATCCATCTGATTCGAGACTAACATCCATCATCAAATTCTATTTCTGTGCACGTGAGTGCCGATCTACCAATTCGGTCCTGACCCGAGTCATGTTATTTATTGTCATCTATCCTTCCATTCAACACTGCCATTCGGAAAAGTTGCACGGCGAACGCAGAGAACCCAAGGGCCGCGTTATGGCTCTCGGTTCTGTATCTTGCCGAACAATATCAGATGGCCTGTCAGCGGAAATGAAAATCCTCTGCTGTAGTTCCGTTGGCTCAGACAGGGTTTCCAGCTTTCATCTGTGGTCACGGTGTTACTCCTATTATGCATCTTAACAGGGTCTGTCGAATTTGTCTGATCAGCTTCATCTCCGTCCACGACTGAAGCGAACAAGAACCGCTTACGGTCAGAGTATTTAAGAATCCCATATCCGTCGCTCAACTGCAGATTCCCTGTGCAACTCAACGGTGCGACACCCCACTCGCGCCCTGCCCCAACTTCTGATGTACTGACGCTCTGCCCATGATGTGTATTCAGCTTCTGAAATGTCTCTCGACGTCTTCCAACAGATTTACTTTTTGTCTCTCACCTCCAACCTCGTCAATGATTTCAAGGGAACCCAGACGGCCCTTCAGAAAACACTTCAGCTCGGGCTGACTTCTATCCTTCCGGTTGTTGTTCCTGGATGGCAAGTCGTATGGGGGCCAATCGTATGGAAGAACAAGCCAGACGAAGATACCACTGGACCTGACAACTCGTGGTATGTCGCCTTCCATCCGAAGCTCCAGTTTGAGGACGGCTCTGCGCACCCCACCTACGTCATCGCTATTGCCGGCACTCCTACCGAGGCCGAGTATGTCTGGTTCAACCACAACCTCGCGGTGAACTCTGTCGCCGACTTCAAGGTCTGGGTTTCTGGCGGAATTCAGAATGCGCCCGTCGTCGTTCCTGCGGGGAGTGTTGTACCGGGTACCCCATACATCGCAACGGGACTAGTGAGGGCGGTGCATTTCCTGCTCACCAACCCAGCCCCAGAAGGCGCTGAGGGTGCGGGCACAACTCTCCTCGATTTTATCAGCAGCGTAGCCGGGTCCGGCGATAGCAGATTTATTGCCACTGGTCACAGTCTCGGTGGCGCCCTTTCACCCTCCCTCGCGCTTGCCCTGGTCTCGGCCGGGGTCATCCCGGCTGATAGGACTCTGACCTATCCTACTGCGGGCCCCAGCCCTGGAAACAGAGGCTTTACCGACCTCTTCACCGCGACATTCCCGCCTCGTAAACCCTCCAGCGCGAGTAGCTACCAAGGGTGGAACCTCAACCTCATTAACACCCTCGATATCGTACCTCAGGCCTGGTGTCAACTGAAAAACATTTACCCACCCCAGAACTTGGGCAACATCCCCCCCATCTACGGACTGCCTGTACTTCCCATTGTACTCGGCGTCACCGTCGTATTAGCCCTCCACGCGCTCAGCTCTGGCGCGATATTCTACCCCCTCCCAAGCCAGGATTTCACTAGTCCCTCTCCCGCTACGCCCAAGAGCTTGCAAGAGTTTCTTCAGATTTTCGGCCAGGCGCACATCCAGGCTTACCTCGACGAGGTTGGCCTTCCCCTTCCGGCGCTGAACGAGTCCCAGCGGCTTAGTTCTGGGCTTAGCGAGAAAACAGAGGACGAGAGACGGTTCAACTACCCCGTCATTGCTGCGTTTGAGTGGGCGCGTGAGCATCCGGAGGAGGCTCAGAAGGAAATCGAGAAGGCCGAAGGCACTCCGGAAGCGCAAAAATTCGTCGCTGGTGAATAAATGTTTCCTTGGGTTTACTTTCTTTGGTATTTGTACGAATACGTAGCGTGGATTGGTATGATGGTCTGTGAAATACCGGTGTATGTACAGTAGCTTCAAATGCGTATCTGGTGCTTGCAGGGTCATATCGTTGATATGTCCGTTATCCTTGTGGTTGGTTAGTTACACTGCGGGTCCCTGCCGGGAGAGGCTTGATTGATGTTGTCTATGATATGGTCAATCTCCGCAATTCATATACTGCACGCGCCTTAGATGTTCACGACTCGGACTCCGTTCTCGATGCCTGGTGAACGGATACGGTAGTAACGGCCCGCTTGAATCCTGGATTGCCTTTCGAACTCCGCCCGTCCCCCCACTACGGATGGAACATTCTGCCTCCATTGAACTCATCTAAGCGCTCAATAGTTGCACAACCGCCGGACTCCTCACGAGCGGAATATGGCACAAGCGAACGTGTTAAGTAAAGCCTGAGCAGTGACTTCAAACTCTGTCGTGTGTGTTTCTCTTGGCTCAGTCACGGTTTCCAGCTCAGTCCCGTGCCTGGTCAGGGTTTCACTCCCATCGTTCATCTTCACAGGTTCTGTCGAATTTGCCTGCCATTGTGGTCGGCTTTATGTCCATCCACGACTAAAACGAATGGGAACCGCTCGTGGGCGAAGTATTAAAGAATCCCATGTCCGTCGCCCAACTGTATATTCCCTGTGGAACTCAACGGTACGCCCACCCCACTACGCCCTGCCACACGGAGTTCTGATATGCTGACGCTCCGCCCTCGGCGCGTATTCAGCCTCTGAAATGCCGTTCGACGTATTCCAACAGGTTTTCTTCTTGTCTCTCACCTCCAACCTCGTCAATGATTTCAAGGGAACCCAGGCGTCCCTTCAGAAAGCACTTCAACGAGAGTTGACTTCTGTCCTTCCGGTTTTTGTTCCTGGATGGCAACTCGTGTGGGGGCCCGTCGTATGGAAGAACAAGCCAGACGAAGATACCACTGGGCCTGACAACTCGTGGTATGTCGCCTTCCATCCGAAGCTCCAGTTCGAGGACGGCTCTGTGCACCCCACCTACGTCATCGCTATTGCCGGCACTCCTGCCGAGTCCGAGTACGTGTGGATCAACCAGAACTTCGCGGTGAACTCTGTCGCCGACTTCAAGGTCTGGGTTGCTGGTGGAATTCAGAATGCGCCCGTCGTCGTTCCTAGGGGGAGTATTGTACCGGGTACCCCATACGTCGCAAC
This sequence comes from Xerocomellus dryophilus, assembly GCA_038089495.1. Lineage (NCBI taxonomy): Eukaryota > Fungi > Basidiomycota > Agaricomycetes > Boletales > Boletaceae > Xerocomellus > Xerocomellus dryophilus. The sequence continues at coordinate 12,688 of JBBPKY010000664.1, forward strand.
AGGGCTGGTGAGAGGGGTACATTTACTACTCACCACCCCAGCACCAGAGGGTGCCGAGGGCGCGGGCACGACTCTCCTCGATTTTATCAGCAGCGTAGCCGGGCCCGGCAATAACAGATTTATTTCCACTGGTCACAGTCTCGGCGGCGCCCTTTCACCCTCCCTCGCGCTTGCCTTGGTCTCGGCCGGGGCGGCCCTTGCTGATAGCACTCTGACTTACCCTTCCGCGGGCCCCAGTCCTGGAAACAGAGGCTTCATCGACCTCTTCACCGAGACATTCCCGGCTCGTAAGTTGGACGAAGTGATTAGCTACCGAGGGTGGAACCTCAACCTGGTTAACACCCTCGATATCGTACCTCAGGCTTGGTGTCCCCTAAGAAGCATTTCCCCAGAGCAGAACTTGGGTAACATCCCCCCCATCTATGACAAGCCTGCGCTTCCCATTGTACTGGGCAGCACCATCGTGTTAGCCCTCCACGCGCTCAGCTCGGGCACAGTGTTTTGCCCCCTCCCGAGCCAGGATTTCACTGGTACCCCTCCTTCCGCTCCGCCCACGAGCTTGGGGGAGTTCCTTCAGATTGTAGGCCCGGAGCACCAGGAGGCTTACGTCAATGAGGTGGGCTTTGCCCTCCCAACGCTGAATGAGTCCCAGGTGCTCGGCTCTGGGCTTACCCAGAAAACAAAGGACGAGAGGCGGTTTAATTACCCTGTCATTGCTGGGTTCGAGTGGGCGCGTGAGCATCCGGCAGAGGCTCAGAAGGAAATCGAGAGGGTCGAAAACAGTCCAGAAGCGCTGGCTTTCCTCTACGATGAATAAGAAAGTGTAGTCTTTCCTTGCGTTTGTTCGTACGATTACGCATCATGGGTCTAGATTGGGAATGCGTACCCGTTTCTTGGAAGGCCGTAATATATCGTCCACTTCTTGTGATTGGTTAATTACACTATGGACAGATCCATCTCTAGGAAGATTTGGTTGATGGCGCCTGGACGGACACCCGCGATCCATATGCTGCACCGTGAGGTACCTTGGATGCTCTCTGGTCCAAGGCGCTTCACAACTCAGACATTCTCGCATAGCTGGATACGGCCCATTTCATATGGCCTGAGAAGATTAACGAGCGGTCGAAGAATGGAAACCGTACAAGGGCGTCAGATGCTATCAACTTTTTGCATATTTTATGATGCATCGCGAATGCATGCTCAGCCTGCTATCGTGCTACTAGTAGTACGGTACCTAACCGTGCGACCGGAGATATGACCAAACTCGTCACACGAGCGCCTTATTGTCTGGCAAGTTCCGAGGGTCCAATTGCTACAAACGTTTCAATTCCGATAGGTCGAACACCGATAGCTTCGGGCTCGGATGGGTCACAGGCATCCCACACCTTACGGAATAATTCCTATGATGACCCACGCAAGATGATAGTCGGAGTAGCCAGTGGCTAAAGCGGGGGGAAGTCAACACGCGTAGGACAACCGAGTTAAAGGAACGCGTGCCCAAAACAGACCCGAACCATGGCCGTTGCATCGTCGAACACTGTCGAGGCTCATCATCGTTGTTAGCCCGGGTCACCCGAATGGTTCTGGAAAATGCGCTCCGGGTACAGTACTTTGAATCTCGGCACTCGTCGCATGATCGTTCCTGCTAGTGAGTGCAACTTTGCTCTTATGATACTGAATTCTAATTGCAAATAATAGTGGACTCCTCGGTGCATCGCATATCTGACATGAGTTGGTGGGCACTTCTGCCCAACGGTGTCATCATCCATACAGGGTGCCACAGTCCCCAGTGGTCCCCACCGCTCGTCAGGGAGGTTCCCTGTCATTGGGGTAGCTGTTCATGTTAACTCTGCTGCTATCACTGTAGTTCAAGAATGTTGCCAGGATTGCGAAGATTTCTGTTACCGTCTCGTTCCCGTGATGGACATGGAATATATTGCCTTCTCGTGGAAGAATGGACATCCTGAGACCATGTCCGCCAATAACTTTACTGTTCGCGTCTATCCTTTCAACACCCTCCCGGTCCTTCACATCCACCCCAAATTTGATCTTGAAGCTCTCTTTGGTCTGGAGGAACTTTATTCCTGAGTGTGCGAAGGAGGGCAGATCGTACTGACCTCCATATGATCCTAGCTCAACCGATGACAGTGACGACATGAGGTAATGGGCAATGATAAGAACGACAAAGACCATCAGGATAAAGTGACTGAGAGAGGTCGTTTGGGCTTAAATAGGCGAGGAGCTGAGCCCCCTACTGGAAATAGCCCCAAAACTCGTGCCGCACAACGACACAAATGGCTATCGATGGGAATAACAGCAGCTAAGATACACGGCTCTACTCTCAGTGGGCAATTGGTATCATCAGTTACCATCGGACCGACGACAATGGCGAGCAAGATGCGATGTGTAACTAGAGGCAAATACAAACTATGTATGTCTGCTTCCTCTTCGGAACTGGAATTTACAGTCGCTATGGAAAGTGGGAATTGGTCGGGACTAGAAAGGTCCGTACCTTGTTGAAAGGGGGATGGCAAGAATATTCAGTCCATCCAATCTACCGTTAAGATGTTTGTGTCCAATCCGTAAGTTTGCTTGATGATCGGGGCCTTAGATTTGACTCTTTGGTATCAACAAGTGCGAGCTTCAACCTCGTAATGTAGCGACGAAGGCATATATATAGCAAATTTCAACTCGATTAAGACTGGGAAACTAGATGAAGAATCGCTCGCTCATATTACACGCTGGTCGGAAATCATCAATCATCACCACAGGTGACACATGGCGCAGGGGACATTGTGTAGGAACCCTTTGTATATTGCCAGAGGCGGCCTGACGATGAGAATCGGTCAATTATTCTGACCATGGCATGAACATGGAAGAGACTGACCCCGCTACACTCGACAGCGAAGACGTGTACTATCTTGGGGTATCTTCGACTCCAACATTTTCACCGCATCGTGCAGCGTACCGTCCAGCTCGCTTAGCCAAGCCCATTCCCAGTTCTTTGTCACTATCTCGCCGAGCTTCGTGAGCGGGATGTCCCCTGCTTGCCACGCAGAAATCTGCCCGTTCACTTTCGAACGCAGGGCAATGTCGCTCGAGAATGGGCGCCTTAACTTGTCGTACACCGCCAGAGCACGTGGAGTTGTCTCTAATTTGGTCGACGGATGTCCAAGTACCGTGGCAAGAAGGTAGGCGTCCTGGGTGTTTTTAAGTCACCAGTAACTTCGAAGTAAATACAGAGGAGCTGATTGCATACCTCAATACTTTGGCCAGCACCGGACCCCTGGAAGGGCATCATTGCGTGGGCTGCATCCCCAATCAATGCAACCCGACTATAGTAATGTGACGGGAGATGTTTTACGGTATGAACGGCCCACA
>JBBPKY010000665.1:0-16056 GCA_038089495.1 Xerocomellus dryophilus
CATCCATCCCCTCGATCCTAGGCACGATCCTGCATCGGAATGGAAGGGGATGCCTGTCCACACAATCAACAAGTTGACATAGATGAACCGTAAGTCAGGGCTAGTGCATCACTCACGCAGTAGCATCACAGGAAAACTTCGGCTCTACGGATATTTCCACTCCGTTCGCGTCCAGAGGGTTCAAAATCGTGAATGTGGCCAAGAGTTTGGCAATTGCAGACCACATAGATGTGTCCGCAAAGTGCCTCCCGACGCAGTTGCGTCGACCAAATCCAAACACGATGTTTCCACCGTCATTGGGTTTGAGGGATCCATCATCATTGAGGAATCGCTCGGGGAGGAACATGTGCGGATTTGGGTACCTGGATTCATCGTGCGTCATGGACCTGGTGGGACAAGCATCAAGTATCAACCTCAAAGGGAATAGGCGTATACTGGCCATAGGTTCGTGATAACGATAGCACCTAATGGCGTCCGTTAAACCATGTTTGATCGTGTGAGAGGACTTGGAGCTGCTCACCCTTTGGAATGTGAAATCCAGCATAAATGTCGTCGTTTAGACTAGCATGGGGAACCGCTGGTTGATTCAGTGGATCAATAACGAGAGCTAGACAGATGGTTGAATCACTCACAGAGAGGGACCGGGGGACTGTACCTGAGTATCTCCCGAAGAATGGCATCAACATAAGGCAATGAGGGTCTATCGTTGATCGTTGGCAGCCTTGCGTTTCCAACCACGGCATTGATCTGAGCTTGAGCATTTTTCTGTGCTTCCGGGTTCGTCACCATCATGAGGAAGAACGTCATCAGGACTGAGTTCGACTGTTTTCCAGATACGCTGTCAATGATGCAGCATTCGGTGACCATGTCATCATCACGCACCGTATCTGACGCAGCTAATAAATTTGAGAATGCAAATGCGTGCACGACGTGTCCGAGTATTTGAACAACCTACCTAAGAAAGCGGTTGCAGCTGCTTCTTTAAGATTCTCTGTCCAAGGCTTATCAGGCGGAGTCCCTTTTTCCTCGGCGTTTCGAAGAGCATCGTGCACCATCGACGGTACATATTGAGCACTCAGCTTCACGTAGTCAGAAATACATATATGAGATAATCCATGTCGACCTACCGGTTTTTGTAAAGAATGCGAAAATGGTCTCTCGATGTACTGCTTTGACAATCCCCTTGCGGTTTCCATCTTCTTCTTGAATGACATGCCAGGAAACCATGATGGGAGGTTCAGTACTAGGGATAGATTCAAAAAAGCTGTGTAATAAAGAAAGGATGTCGATCACTCACTTGCCGGGAGGGCAGCAACAACAATCGCAACCTCAGGAGTAACCGCACGCACAACGACTTCAAGTACCCTGGATACAGTGCTAAGCAGTTCGTCACCTTGAGGTTGTGGGTCATAGTCGTATACACTGTTCAGAATTACTGAAGCGGTGTATCTAGTTCCCATGTTGAGCTGCACCCATCGTTCCAACCAAGTTCACTTTAATCACGTACTCGAATACATGATCAGAGAATTGTTCAGGAGCATCAAGCAACCGCCGGAGGAGCTGGCATGACCTACGGTGTTGAAAGGGCAGAAGTCTGCGTACAGCATCGAGTCGGAACGTCTGGTGGAAAAACCGCCTGTGGAGTCGCCATCTATCGCCATAAGGTAGCATTACAGAATTAAAGCCTATTCCACACCTTGGATAACGGATCAGATTGGCAATATGATACCAGAACGAAAACTGACAAATCATTGGTGATGAGGTAGGGACGGTCTGAATAGTTCATCGAACGATTCTCGAGCAAGTCCTTTGCAATCTTTTCAGAATTGATAATGATGATATCGTTCCCCAAGAGTCGCGAATAAACGAGGTCACCTACAGATATCTACTTGAGCGGACGCAAAGTTGAGCATGCGGTAACCTACCGTATGTTTTCGCCCAGTCCCTGTAGGTCAACCATGGTGCACCCGCATTGATTCCGATGACATTCCCGATCCATGGTAACCCAGGAGGACCGGGAGGCAATGGGAAGGAAGGTCGGCACTTCGCACTGTTATGAAATCGCTGTCCGATACATAGAACTGCGACACAACCAAAGGTCAAGGCACACGCGGTCGCCCAGGTAGACATTTGCTGCATGGTTCCGGGGGTATGATAACAAGGGTAGACCATTCATAGTGGACATGGATCACATTCTTGTATGGATCGCTGCACCTAACAACGTAAGAAGTCGAGTGCACAGGTCTCACTCTAGCTCACGTCTTGGAAGGCCAGCGACGTGGCTAGTGGCGTCCCAGATAGTTTGATGTTTCTGGCTGATATTCAATTATTTGATACTTACAATCCATTGAGAATGCATGTCTCAGTGCCACTCACGTTACACTGGTAGCCCCTGGCCTATACGTTATTTGGCAACATACTCAGCGGGATACTTATCGATCGATGGGCGCAGCCTGATTCGGAATTCCAGGGGTTTTGGAGCCAGGACAATTATGTATTGACAAGGGTCGCCTGGTGCGACCGCCTCCTTGACATTTCCAATCTAGTGCTAAACATGGATTTGTCGATAAAGAGGTTAAATCCGATTCTCTACTTCCCGAGACGCTGCGTGGAGATCCCGAATGATGCGACACACCAATGTGGGCTGTAGGGCAGTACTTCAGTGCCGAACCACACCATTCAACGCCGTAGAGAATGTCACTGCGCTTCTTTCCGGCGTACCCGAGAGTAACTCGGAAGCACGTCAAAGTTGCCTGATGCGGCACGTTGAGCTCTTCCACTCGGCTGTTCTGACGCGCTCAAGGTGAGACATTGATCTAAAACCAACTTACCCGGCTTACCTTTCACAGTTCTTCCAAAAATGTGGTCTACCTTCTCTTGCCGTAAAAGTTGCAATTGTGCGGATCAGCGCTGCGGTCAGACTGGATTGCTCATAGACCTGGGCTGAAGCGAGGCTGACGCCTCGCAATAGCTGGTCGAACGACAGAATTGTGTTCGAGTTCTCGATCGTGTGAAAGGCAGACTCTGCCACCTAGTAGAGCTTTATGTAACACGTCCCCAGGGAACCTGTGCGAGTCACAGGCATGCAACACCGAACAAACCACATATCCCTGTCCACGGTTGTCGCCTTTCCTTTCCAGCTATCAAATCATTCGTCAACACCATCATAAGTGGCAAAAAGGTGTGCACTTTTTCCGACGATGATCATATGCTTGATGGTTGATGGAGCTGCATATCTGTACAGGCGGACCCGTTCCTGGCGCGGGTACATGCTTTTCATTGCCAGTCAGGGTGGGCAACTCCTCAGCCCTGCCGAGTTCTACCACCACCATTCCGTCCTGCACTCTGCCTCGCTATCGTTTCTCAAACGATATCACTCTAGCCACCCTTACTATTGCTAAACCCTGCAGTGTACGATGTCCGGGATAATTGGACGTCTCCGAGAACAATTCCAGTCTTTATCTGTTGATGCAAAGGTCACAGCCGTGCGCAGACAAGGGACGACACTCTGTACGACGTGTGCTGCATTAGACCTCAAGAAAATATTACGCGATGGCCTTCCCGATGCAAAAATGGTTTCCCTGGGCACACTTCCAGACATAACTAAGAAGAGTGATCGCTGTGCATTTTGTCGGCTTGTCGCTGACCTCATTCGGCGTCGTTGGCGTCTCGACGACTTTCCCGATGCCGATATCCAGGAAACCAACTTTTCTATAGCTGCACGTGCCTGCGGTACTCTTGTCCGTGACCTTGACGAGAGGAAAAAAGCCCACCGCCTGTATATCCGCGCTTCTCGTCCACTAGACATCACAATTGCCCTGATGGCCGCCAAAGCGGCTCTTCACTTGGATATACAGCTATTGGAGGAGGACTCTCACAAAGTCGCCCGATCAAAGGATCTTCATGGACGGAGAATCAAGGGCGAGGTGGACATCCATTTGATCAAAAGGTGGATGAAGCTCTGTGAACAAGGACACGGAGAAGCATGCGAAACGGTGTGGTGGAAGTCTGGGCACGAAGATTTACCCGAATTCGTGAGGATGGTGGACGTCATCCAGGGGGCTCTGGTTCATGTGGGTCGGAATTGCCGCTATGTGGCTCTTAGCTACGTTTGGGGAGGACCCGGAGAAGACTACTGGACGACAGTGGCGAACGCAAAACCACGGAGTCTTCCCTCTGGGCTCGAAGAGTCCGTCCTGCCGGCGACCATTGTTGATTCCATCCAGCTTACTCGCCAGATTGGTGTACGGTACTTGTGGGTTGATGCCCTATGTATCATCCAAGACAGCCACGAGGATAAGGCTGCGCAAATATCCATCATGGACCGGATCTACGGCCGCGCTGCACTCACAATTATCGCTGCAGCTGGCGCAAGCGTCCGTGCCGGACTTCCCGGCGTCGGAGCAAGATCCCGGACGCTCAATCAGCACGTCGAATGTATTCAAGGACTTCATCTTTCAATACCACTTCCACCGCTTTCGGAGGCAGTTGCTGATTCCACATGGAATACGCGAGGCTGGACTTTCCAGGAGGCCTTGCTTTCACGCCGCCGACTGTGCTTCACCCAACACCAGATATATTTCGAATGCGAACGGGACGTCTGGTGTGAAGATTTGGTTGCGGAGAGCAAAACATTGCAAGGGTCATCTCATCCGATGCGCTACTCGGGATTAGATCTTTCCCCTCTCGACCCATTTACAACGGTTGAGAGTGGTCTCAGAGGCTATGAGGTCGCCGTTGAACAATATTCCCGGCGTCATCTGACTCTTGATTCAGATATAATAGCCGCAGCAACAGCGTTGACGAACGCTATGACCAGAGCCCTTGAGCTTCCTGGGAGTAATCCCCAAGAAGCCTTTCGGTTCGGGATGTGGATAAGCAATCTTGATCTCTCTCTGCTGTGGCAACCTAGATTTAATGCAATTCATACTCGACGCGTCATGCCCAATGCTGACCGCTCATGCTACCCCTCTTGGGCATGGTCAGGGTGGAAAGGCGCAGTTCAGTACGGAAACGAGTCGCAGATGTTGGATGGAACAGATACCGACCCCCACGTAGCTCCTGCAGAGTCACTCATTACCGTTTGGCATCTAGTTGATGAAGATGGGACAATCGTCCAATTGGGCGTCACACAGATCCCACCAAGTTGGAGTGTTGACGAGAACACGGATGGTCTCCCTCCGTACAAGTATGTATCATCCCAGAGCCATCCAAGCGATTCGGTTTTGGGTTTCTTGCCCCCGAGTGGGACACTCATCTTTCGCACGCAATGCGCACGCTTTCAAGTCTTGAAACTGGACGACGGCGGTTCTGTTCCAGACCCAAGTAAAGCTACAGCTCACACTATCTTTCACATCATCCCGGTTGATGAAGTGTCTCCCCATTATGCTGGGCGCATCATCCTTCCAGTCTCTACACCATCCCCATCCATCCTAGAATTTGTCGTCCTTTCTCGGTGCGATGGACTTCTAGGGCTTTGGGACGAGAGTAAGTGGGGGAAGAGATATTACGGGTGTATGCTGCATGTAATGGCAGTGCAGAGGATGCGCGATGACCCCCGAGTCAGTGAACGAGTCGGCGTCGGTCTCGTTGTCGAATCTGCCTGGATGGAAAGCGGAGCGGAGGAGCGTGTTGTGTTGTTGGGGTGAACGTCGATCCTATGGTCGAGGTTACACAAGGAAAAAAGGCGATCGTCGACCCCTTCGTGTGTACAGTTGTTGTTGCAATATGCCCGATGGTGTCAAGCGGTTTGCAAACGAAGTGTATGCCAATGTGAAATAATCGAATACGGGGTATGCTTGGTGAATGACTTGCACGGCGCATACCGTTCGTGAATTGCAGCACCACGTTGGCTTCTACGCCCGCCGTTAAGAAGCTGAATATGGCCGAAAAGAGACCATAGGGAGGTAGATGAGTCTGCGAAGTGTCTGCCGACGCATATGCGTCGACTTACTCGGAAGTCAAAGGCGATGCTCTCAATGTCAGAGGGTTTGAAGGAACCGTCTTCACCATAGTCACCCTGGATGCCGAATTCATTCTTGTGAAAGCTCCGCTCAATTCAGCTGCTCTGCAGAAAGCAGTATGGTTTGCCTAGTCCAACATCACATACGCAAACAGCGAGAGTGACATACAAGCACAAGGACTCTGAAGTCCTCCGCTGCATTATATTCTCCTCATACCACGCGTGTTCGAACTCGAGCGCATCCTTAATCGTGGACGCGATGCACCAGTGATGGACCCAATGTCTTTCGGTGGCGATGGATGTCAGGTACCGAAGCCGTGGCATGGCTCTAGTTCGTTTGGCATACCTTCATTGTGCCAAGTCATTGAGAACGGAGTGCTTCAACTTGTCAAGGAACAGGAGCCGTACCGGATAGGTCTCCACGGAGCGGTGGAATTGTGCCAACAGTAGACTGGCAGTGTACTTCGATCGGAGAGGAGTCTGATGACATCATTCGTCGGAAATACTGGACTGTGAGAACGCCACCGCCACTGCGTTCACACTCGCTGGCAGAAATTGTACTTGGCATGCTCACACACTATACCCAGGTATAGTCTTTTTTTTTTGGAATCCTCGTTTAAAGTCCCTCGGGGCCATTCCCCTGCGCTGACAAGTAGTATGGTCTAACCTCTGCCTGTCTGACAGACTTGAATGCCCGGCGGGATAAAATCCCTAGACCGTCCATAGGTCAAGTCTCAGGCTAACCGTGACAGCTAATCGGATAGCTGGAGTCACAGCTGGAGTCACATCACTGGCACTTACTGAAGGGCCGGCAAGTGTGGGTCCAAGTGGGCGCGCGCTAGTACAAAGTTAGCAGTGTCACATTGCCAGAACATAACTTTTAGAAACAGCGAAACATTTCGGCTGAACAATGGCATAGCTGCCGATCAAGGGATTCGTAACATTTGAGACATTGTCTCCGTCCGCCCAAGGCATGGTGCTTGAAGTAGACCGGCGCCGTGCGTAGCCGTTACAGAAATACTGAATGGTTGCCATTCAGTTACCGGACCTACTACTAGGTAAGCCCTTACACATGAGCTCACATAATAGAGGTTCGTCATCCGACTCACTGTTTTGAACCCTGTGCACTTCACAGCGCCGACGAGTTGGACCCACGAGGCGTCTATAAGACGGAGGTGCTGCGAGTGGTGCCCCAGGATCCTTTATCACTATCATTTTACCTCCATGACTACCTTGACCATTGCGTGCGCTGTTGCCTTTGGGTCCATAACGCTGATCTACATCGGCAGACGATATCTCGGGGATAGAAGGCTCATTTGCCCGTTACCCCCGGGGCCTCCTGGGTTACCATGGGTTGGGAATGTCATCGGAATCGACACAAATGCGCCGTGGTTGACCTACCGCGAATGGGCAAAAACATATGGTAAGTCACTGTATGTTGAGATAATGCTTTCTGCCCACATATTTTTCCGTGCAGGTGACATAGTCCATTCTCGACTATTAGGCCAGGATATCATAATCATCAATTCGGAAAAGATTGCAAGGGATTTACTCGAGAACCACTCTTTGAACAATTCTGGCCGTCCTCACTTCGTTACCAACGAACTGTAAGTACATCTTTTCACATTAGACAGTGAATCAAGACTTATTATCCTAGGTGTGGAATGGATTTCAATTCAGCACTTTTACCGTATGGTGAAAAATGGCGACTCCACAGACGGTTTTTCCACCAGACATTTCGGATGGAAGCAGTACAAAGATTCCTGCCCTTTCAACACCGCAAGGCATGTCAGTTCCTCAGACAGCTACTCGGGACCCCAGAACAATTCGATGAACATATGTTCGAGTACGTGTCTGAGGCTGAATGCTTTGATCAACATGTTTTGACTTTGTGTTGAGATACACGTCCTCCATCGTTCTCAACAGCGCGTATGACTATGATCCATCCGAGAACGACGAACTCATCAAGCTCGCGGCGAGGGTACAAGAAATCGCGATATCTGTTGTGCGTCCCGACACCGCAATCATCATTGCCACTTTCCCGATACGTGAGTAAACTGCGTGCATGCCTTATTATCCAGGAAATTCAGTTTTCTCCCAGTGCTGAAGCTCCCGGCATGGTTTCCGGGCATGTCATTTAAAACGGAAATGGCGGCCGTGAACAAGCTTTCAAAGCAATATGTCGAGACGGCATTCAATTATTCTTTACAAAGAGTGGTAAGGTCTACATACGTCATCTCATGCATCCATTGAATATTCCGCAAAGCGGGAGTGTAGTGTTGCACCATCCTTAGTACATGATGCGCTGCAAAACATGGACGAAAAGGGATCAGCGCCGGATGAATTGTGGATGACATCACTCAAGGAAGCAGCTGCGACCACTTATTTGGGTACGGGTTTTACATGCCGGTTTGATCCTTACTCACTCGCACCTCTATTATCCCATCTTGTAGGTGCATCGGAGACCGTGCGTGGACATGCTATGTTCATGAACATTTAACATTAATGATCCAGCGTGGGATAAATAGTCTCACTCGGTCCTGATGACATTCTTTCTCATGATGGCGTTGAACCCGGGAGCGCAGCAAAAAGCGCAAGCACAAATCGATGATGTAATGGGCAAGGACAGACTGCCGACAATAGACGATCGACCTTTGTTGCCCTTCGTAGATGCCATCTTTCGGGAGACGCTAAGATACAGCCCCATCGCTCCCCTATGTAAGCGACTCCGTCCTTATAGCTCCCGTTGCTGATCCAGCTGAATCACGCAGCTATTCCCACTACAGCCACGGACGATGACGTGTATGGTGGATTCCACATTCCAAAGGGTAAATAATACGCAATCCCATTGAGCGATCGAGTGTTTATTAATACCCTCCTGCAGGTGCTCTCCTCATAACCAATCTTTGGTTCGTGCTTTGACACTCCTCCGTGACAAATCTTGACCTGCTTTTGCTAGGTCGATGGCACACGACGAATCCAAGTACCCCAACCCACACACGTTTATACCTGAGCGATTCCTCAACGACGATGGTTCCCTCAAACCCAATGACACCGAACACCTCGCGTTTGGATTCGGTCGACGCATGTGTGCTGGGAAACACTTTGCAGACATGGCCGTGTGGTCGATCATGGCCAAGGTGTTGGCCGTCTTCAAGATATTGCAACCCCTGGACGAGAACGGGATAGAAATGCCTATCGAACCGAAATTTTCGAGCGGACTCGCCATGTGAGTAGGGGACCTTTGTTTTGCGTCCGGACATGTTCATGACTCTGTTGCACAGACGTCCGCTTCCGTTCCAGTGCAGGTTCGTGCCTCGGATTCCAGGGATGGGCGCCGAGCAGCTGGAGGAGTTGATTGCTGCGAGCGCTGCGTAGATCAGTTGCATGCTAGCGCCACAGGGTCCCCGAATAGATGCGCCGCATGTATCCCGGTCCGCGGAGCGTTTGGCCCATAAGAGTTCGGGATACTGACCTACCGAGTCATCATAAGAGTCGCTTGTAGATACGATTGTAAACCTAGGTTATTGTTCATGCCTCGTTTTTTGTTCAAGCTGGCGTATGTCATAATCAGATCAATTTATATCCGGTAGTCATGCAGACTGTTGTGTGTCCTGTTACCATTACTATCACTTACTTGTTGAGGGCCGCGCTTCGCCGGCAGGAACCTTGTTTACGAGGAATAACTTGTACTGTGGTAAAGTAATGTATTGAATCATATTCAGGGTTGACATAGATACGAGATGGATGGTCAGTTCAGTATGAATACAGGCTGTACAGAATTTAAGGTCAAAGGAAGAGATGTTGTCAGAGATAGAAAGGTCAGAAAGCAAATTCAGATAATACAGTAGACTTTCTCATAACGTATACTGGCGGGAGCTGCTCAATCCTAATACGTTTTGAGATAATAGCAAAGTATTCCCACGCTGATAGGGGTATATCTAATAAGGAAAGGCTTGAGTGTGCGCACTAAGCAACTATGAAACCGTGACTAGCTGGCAATGGTATCTGTTTTGCATTTTTCACCTGGCTGTGATGAAGCTCATGAAACATATACACGAAGATGATGAAGAAAGTCAGGTGAAGAATCCACACCTACTCATGAGTTGCGACACAAATCCGGCCTCAAGCTTCTCAGCCAGTGCAATTAGCTTGGATGTCACCAAAGTTGTGCCACCCCATCACCACCGTCTTCATCATCTGAATCTACCTCAATAGCATCTCTGTTTCGAACTGCCTCTCGTCAATGAACTTTAGCAATGATTTCAGTATCCTCCTCGAACATCTCTGCCTTCATATCAAGATTTGCTCGCTCCTCAAGAGGATCAAGGAGCTCATTGATGGAAAGTGGGGTGCCGAAAATATGATTCTTGTCCTTGAGATTTGTTACAGAGTCCATCAAGTGTTGTTTAAGCACTTGAAGTTGAGGGAGGCTTTGGAATGGAGAGTTTGAGTATTGTTGTAAATCCATTTCGTATGGGTTCGAACAGTAGTAGTTTACATAAGCATGACCTTATTCGGTCGTCGAGTACTGTAGTTTTTTCTTTAGTGACTACACTATAGTTTTCTACAGGTTATGAGCCCCGCATAGCGCAGAGTAGCTCACTCACCAGCTGAACTCCAAGAAAGTCTTACCCAATGGAGTTCAATGAAGATGTACTGCAGCTCACAACAGACGGTCGAAACTGGTCCACATGGCACGAGAAAATTGAAATGGTCATCAAAACAGCTGATTTATTATCCTATCTTGATGGCACAGTCTCAGAGCCCAACCCGCAACTTGAAGCAACAGCAAAATTGATTTTGACAATAGGAATCCCAGATTTAATTTTCGGGTCCATGCTTCACCTTGCAACAGCTTGAGACTACTACAAATACCTGACAAATCGATTCGCGAAGTCTACAGTACAACCGCTACAAGAATGACTACCGGAACTCGAAGGATGTTGCGACACAGAGCCACAAGTGGCTGCGCACACACGAAAAACCTTCGACGGAGCCTGTCGGAAGTGCAGCAAGTGCAGCCACAAGGCGTGCGAATGCAGATCAGCCAAATTTGAGTCAGAAGAAGTCAAAGTCGAAGAAAGACCTACCTGGAGTTGTTGCAAGCCGAGATGAGGCACGGAAAACCCAAGCTGAGTCGGAAAGGGACGAGAAGAGGGAAGAGAGGGCCAGAGGGCTAGCGCGAGAGCGCAAGGACACGAAGCCACAGCGAGAAGACCGGGCACAGAGACCACGGCCAAAGTGACTGATGGCATGAGCCTCACAGCCACTGTGAGCAGCCAGGAAGACGATGGCGAGGATGCAGAAGCCCATTGCACATCAGTCGTGCCCCAGCAACCCCAAGAAGCCAGTAGGATGGTCGATGACCCGACCGCTGACGTCACGAACCCGCATGCAAAATGCGCAGGGCCCACAAGGCCAGTGGGCATGCTGTGCAACCCACCACCACAGCTCCTGAGCACATCGCTCGAGGGGCGGAGGATGAGAGTGAGCAATGAGCTCAGCGAAGTCCTGAATGACGAGACGACCAACACACAGGCGATGTGAATGCCGCATGACGAGGAGTTGAGCGGGGAGGTCCATGGAGTGGCGACGAGCCACAAGGAGGTGGCAGAGGATGACGTCGAGCCTGAGGGTGGAGAAGTCAATGAAGACGGCAAGGTGGAGATGTCCACGGATGAGACCACTGCCGTGATGACAACGAACGCGTCCACGGACGCAACCATACCCGATCAGCCCAGCATGCTGCCCGAGGGGCAAGCAGGTCAAGCCGTGACCGGCAATGCTGGACCCAGCGTGCACCCACTGAATGGAGCGCATACAAGCAGCCCACGAGGATGTGACGGCACGATGACAGTAGCATGCAACAGTGCACAGGTAGCCGAGCACGCCAACAACACCAACGCAGACCACTGGCAGTGGCGTGGGGACGCGCACATGAAAGACCGAGGTGGGAGCAGAACAGGTGTCATTGAGGGCCGGCGAGAGGTCCAGAGCAGTGGATCCGAGAGCGGACGAGGTAGCAGCGACTGCGCAGCGAACAACACCAGCGGCGAGTCACAACGACTCGAGCTGAAGGTGTTACTGTACTTTTCACATGGGTTGGCCACATGGGAAAATTTGTCTCCAAACCATGTACCATCTTTCATTGACTCCGCTTGCTCAACCACCCACCAGATTTCATCGGAAAGGGTACCATTCGACTCGCATACTGCCAGTGATTCCGTTCCATGGAGACCGATTGAGATCAGACGAGTTTTGGTGATCTCGGTATTTCAGGTTCGGAGTTCCATACCTCAGAAAGCTACTGACTCCAATGGCCTCGCAGGCATGTGGAAAGGCCAGAAACCCATCCCAGAGATGCAATGGACTGTCATCTGATGGACTCCGACTCTCCAAGACTTCAACCTCCACAACATGCAAAGAATCACCCCCGAACGACCAGGTATGTGATCCAGAGGCATGCAAGGAGCCTCTACGAATGCTAAATGAGGGTGCGCTTCGGGATGCACTTCTAGTCTTTGCCAACAAACAAGATATTTCCAATGCAATGGATGCCGCTAACATCACTTCTCAGATAACGAATGTGGTATATTCAGGTGAGTACTAGACCGGTTGACATGGACTAATCCAGGCTGACAATCAGGAACACGTATTGGAGGCATTATATCTAAATGTGAACCCTACTGCAGCAGGAAAGCCAAAGGACATCCTCAATCCTGCCCGGGGCAATCTTACTGAGCTCACCACGTGCTTCGACAAAATCAAGGAGGATGAGAAGCACGAGCACAAGTCCCAGGATAAGCTTGTGCTGAAGAGAGAAGACTATGAAAAATATGTCACAGAAGAAAAGATGAAACTTGTGCAGGCATACCGCGAGAGGCTTGAGACCGAGCTCAAGGCACAACCAGAGCTGTTGAACGAACGGTGAGCAAGCCTGACATGCTCTTTCAACCTCGATCATGGAATTGACTCTACGGGCATGTTTGCTTAGCTTGAAAGAAGCAATCATCGCTTAGGGCATTGAGCTCCAGCATCGATGGATCTGCGAAGTCAAGGTCAAGGTTGAAGAAGAGCGTGGTGGTCAACTGGCCCGTCTCGACGAACTCGCCATGGGGCTCAAACGTCTCAAATGTCTCACGCTCGACAACTCGTCCTATCTTGACGAGAACATCCACGTACACGGCATGTGGACTGCGTTGCACACCATGCAAGCTGCCATTGAGGCACCAGAGCACAAGCCCTTCCACAAGGAGCCACATATAGTACTCTGACACATTGCCATTGTCAAGGACGATGAAGTTGTGTCTGCTGCCCTTGCGTTGCTCGAGCAGTCGGATATCCCTGATGTGGATGTGGAACCGCTGGCAGACCTGACAATGTGGTTTACGATGTCAGTTGTGTTACGATTCCTCTTTCTTTTCCCTTTTTCGTCAAAGTTCTCTCTCTCATGTTCTAGAACCTTCTCCCCGTTCCTGTGGAACGCCTTCCGCCTAAACGCAGCTTCCGTTCTACACGCTGTGCATGGTTACCTTTACTCTGTTTCCACTTACCATCTATGGACGTCTATTCTTGTTCATGCGCAACCCTGCGCAGCCTCATCCTTCTATCGCACGCCCCAAGCCTTTCCTCTTATATCCATTTTAGTATTTCCGCTACGAACACTGCTTGGTCCATGTGCCACATTCACACTATTTAAGTAGACGACTCTTCACACGTATTTCCCTAACTTCGACCTGCTCAATATACCTTGAAGCAGCCTCCCGGATTTCTCTAAGTCTTTGCCTTACTTTTGAGTAGGCGCTCCTCGTCTCACTGTGTTCGCTACAACGTCCCTTGTAGCTCCCTTGGTCTGTGGAAGTCCCAGACAAATCCTAGTCCCTCTGAAGGATACCACCTCAGAGTTCCAGCCCTCGTGTGTCAAAGGATAACCCTTGACTCTCTGCGTTCGTCGAAGTGTCCCTTCGACTCCTTGACCCTTGTCTTCGTCTCTTTGAGCCTACGTTAGTCCCTACCCGGGCCTAGCGTAACAAAAGGTCGAAGTTCTCCTGAACGGAGCTACCATCGCTGTAGTCTCCCACCATTGCTCATCAAACCCCTCGCCCATCTCGCTGGTTTCAGCTGCGAGAACCTGCCCCTGTAGAATCTTCCCCTGAGCCCTCCTGATCGGATCTCGAGGAAGAAACCCTTGACCCTGACACCTCGCTTCTTTCCCCTCAGGAAGAAGAATTCACCCGAGATCTTGCCCACCAATTCTCCGCGGGAATCTCCATCCCGAGAGAACCAATGCCACCTTCGCCAACCCCGAGCGCCGCCACCCCACTCTTTCCCCTACCCCCACTGCCACCACCCACCCCCCTCCTATCCCGTTTTCCTCCTCCACCCACTATGACCACTTCGAGACCCACCGAACTCTGCATCGGAGTACCTGAACCCTTCGATGGGACCTACGAGAAAGCCATGCCCTGGCTCAACTCCGTCCAATTTTATCTCCTAGTCAACCAAGCAGTCTATAATGATGACGCGAAGAGGATCGCTTTCGCCCTCTCGTACATGACCAAGGACTCCGTCCAAATCTGGGCCGCTACCTATCGCCAAGCTGCCATCTCCGGCACAACCATCTCCCTTGGAACCTTCGCCAACTTCATCACTAAGTTCGAGAAGTCGTTCAAACACCACGATGTCATCGGGAATGCCATCTCCTGGTTATCGACCAAACGCATGGTCAAGAACCCCAAGAACAACTCGTATTCCCCTTCCCTCGTCGAATACATTTCCACGTTCAAAAACAACGTGGCCCTAGCCGAGATCTCTGATGAAAATGTCATAATCAGATATTTCTCTGCCGGAATCCCCCCAGCACTCATGTGCTGTATCATGTCCATGGACACCGTCCCTACCAAGGTAGAGGATTGGTACAACAAGGCCGTTTCTTTCCAGACCCAATGGGAACGCGCCGAAGAGATCGCCAAGAGGAACTCCAAGTCCTCTCATCAAACATTCCACTCCTTCTCCACCCCCACCAAGGTGCGCGACCCCAACGCTATGGACGTCGACGTCATCAAAGTCTCCAAGTTAACCCCCGATGAGCGGAAACGCTGCATTGAAAAGAAACTCTGCTTCTGCTGCCGAAAACCCGGCCACACCAGCACCGCTTGCACCTCCTTCTTCCAGAAACCTCGCCCCGCCGTCAAGAAGGTAGAAACTGAGGAACTTCCCAAGCTGGAGGATATCAATGATGATGACGAAAACATCCAGACTGTTGACTCAGGTTTTTAAAAGGGAGGACTTCTTCAACGCAAGTACCTCCCTCTTCTTCCTCTAGTGCCAATGTATCAGTAAAAGCCACACGCTCTATGCAAATCCCCTTGAAACTGATAGTCCCCACACGCACCTTGAAAGCCGTCGAAACCTGAGCACTCATTGATAGCGGTGCTAGTATCAACTGCATCGATTGGGGCTTTGTTCGAAAACATCGCCTATCCACCATCCACCTCGACAAACCACTCCGCATCCGCAACGCTGATAGCTCAGCAAACTCCAGAGGCCTCATTCTCTTTACCTCCACTCTGTTCATCAAAGTAGGAGGAATCAACCAACTATCGGGAATACAATCCCAATAGCGCAGGAACACAAAGGGATATGATAGTCCTAGTTGAGAGACTCACGTAGGACGATGGTTCTTGGTTGTGAAACAAGGTAAAGCAGTATCAGAGACTAGTGGGATGCTAGCGCTCTAGTGGACTGAAGTGGAGGTGTAGATCAACTGAAGTAGTTGAGTCATTATTGAGATAGGCAGTGAGGCCCATCTTATATACTGTCTAGGTATGTTTGTACCTATTGACATAAACCTTATTATTGTATGATAAGGAGATAAGAAGGTGAGCCATGATTGGCTGATAAGGAATGGTGCGATAATGACACCATATGTCGTGATAATGACGTCATGATAAGAGATAAGAAGTGACGTCATATCTATGACTAAAGATAAGGATGAGTAATATGGATAGCGTAAAGATAAGGTCATAGACCGTTCTAGAATCTGGTATCAGGAATAATAATTCTGAATAAGAAATACCAGAATTCCAACA
>JBBPKY010000666.1:0-16005 GCA_038089495.1 Xerocomellus dryophilus
TTCTGCCATGTGGAGCTGCTTGACTGAAGAACGCGGATCAATCGTTTAGGATGGGGTCGGGAATTTTCGGGATCTGTCATCAAAAGGAAACACTGATCAGGTGAATCCCACAGCAGCTATGTGATCATGTGCTGAAATCGTAACGCCCCGGGACTACCTGTAAGTTTTGGCATGCAACAAAGGTAAATTCATTTCTACTGGATGGCATCTGTGCTTCAAAGGTGAACATTCAAGCCATTCGGTTCGGAAGAAAATTGGGGACTTACTACAACACTTATCGTACGATGGCACGTAAGTGTCAATGAATCAATCGAATGCTTCACCCTTACGGGTGTTTGGAAAAGATCTGTCATCAAATGGTATACCATTTCCTGTGGCGCGTGCCCTGTCTCTTCCTCCCCTCACGACTTCCCACTCTATACGCAGAAAGACCCATATCCATCTCCGTAGCACCTCTGCCATTTCAAGCCAAAATATGAGCACGCTCCCGTCTGACTGTGAGTAGAGGTGGCTTGACAGTTTAATGGACCATGTCATTCGAAGGATGAAATTCAAGAAGATGACCATGGGGTATATTGGAAGAGGATATAGGAGCACCGCACGAAGTCCGTACGGATACGAGGCGCCACGTGGCCCTGTGGCGTCGAACGATGAGGAGTCGGATGTCTGGTCTAGTGAAGACAAAGATTCATGTGATGCAGGGCTCAGCTGTCGTGACGGGAACACGGGCGATCGCGAGGATCCCTCCCGTGACCCGGTGGAACTCGAGGTCAAGAGATCAAGTCCCCAATCGTTGGTCAGGTCCCACCAAAACGAATACAACGAATTGATAACGCCTGCCATCAGCCTGATCGTGTGTAAGGAAGGAGAGACGGTGCAAAGAGGACCGAGGACCAACATACCAAAGACGAAAGAGTGGGTGTTCACCATGCCATCCTTGTTGCGTGATGGAACTCCCATGAGCTTGCACCAGATCTGAGATCACGATTCTCTGAGCAGCAGAGAGGAATATCACAGGAAAGGACGAAGCATATTTGATAGCATTGAAGAGTGGACGGCGGCTCGTGTTCGTCGGCAAATTATACTCAATAAGACATTGGCGTAAACGAATCAGGTAAGGCAAACTGCCGCATCTCAGCGTCATAAAGGCTAGAAATGGATGTGTATCTCACCTCATGAGGCTGGGCAGGATCCACTGGTGCCAGCCATCCTGTGATGGAAGTTGAAACAAACTACCTCCCGGAAGTAGCATGCACAACGACAACCACATGTCACCAAGGACTTTTGCAAATGATGTCAGAATGTCGGCAAATATGACATCGGAGAAATATATGGGGGTATTAGAGGCAGGAAAGAGGCACCTCGCAGCAGTACTAAAGAGGAGGTATCAGAAACATGCCGATCACAAATATAGTAAAGTCACGAACAAGAGGAACCAATCACGCTCCCGTTTGTGGAATACATCGTATGGGCACACGAGCGCTGTTACCGTACCGAGAATGCACACAGCGGGGACATATCTGAATATATCCACGAGAGCGGTATTTGACTGTGTTGCTGCTCGAAATAGAAGCCAAATAACGAAACACCAGGCTGTGTATGCGATGAAGATTCGGTAAAGAGGCTGGTAGAAGGAGCGGGCGGGGAGGTGACCGCCAGACGAGGGGGACCTGAGAGGAAGGTGGCTGCTGCTTGCACGGAGTCCCAATGCACCAGGCCCATCAATACCTAGCAGCTGCAATCCATGAAGATTTGTTGCCCATCCGAGCACACCCAACCCGACGAGAAACAAGACACGGAAGGGAAGCGGAAAGGTGGCCGCGAGAGGTATCTGGTTGTCGACGTACATCACGGGCCTGAGGAGGAAAGCATGCGGAGTCGAACGAACTCCAATGCTGTCATTATTAGCTGCCATCACGTGGCTAAGCTGCAGACCACCACCATGACAGACAAATCTGGCGCATACGCCGCAAAGGCAGGCGACACAGACTTTAGAAAGAAATGGGACAAGCAAGAATACGCAGAACGAGCGCGGAAGAAGGACGAGGAAGAAAGAGAGCGCATGCAGGAGAACGAAGAACGGATGAAGCAGGGTGCGTCCCAGTTCGTTCCCAATGCTCTATCGCATCTCTCAACCCGCATGGCGTCCTATCACCTTCAATCAGGTAAAGCACCCAGAAGAGGGCACAAGGAGGACCTTCCCAAACCAACAGAACTCATGAAACGTCGCGAACAGTCGCTAGAGCTCGACAAGAACCTTGGTAAGACGATGGTCGTGCAGCATCCAGGCGGCCGCGGTCCTGGTCAACCTGGTTTCTATTGTGAGGCCTGTAACCGGACGTACAAGGATACCACTGGGTATCTTGACCATATTAACAGCAGATCTCGTTAGTTCACTCGTTTCATCCCCTTGGGAGGGGAGCTCATGTTTATTACCTAGACCTCCGAAGATTGGGCCAAACAACCCGCGTGGAGCGCTCAACGCTAGAGCAGGTTCGCGCGCGGATAGCCCTTTTACGAGAAAGGACAAAAGAAGCATCCGCCGCAAAATCATTTGACTTTGACAAACGACTAGCGGAAGTCAAGGCCCGGGAGGCCGCCCGACGTGACGAGAAGAAAGCCCAGAAACAAGCCCAGAAAGAGCAGGCACGAATACTTCTTGCCAAAGAATCTACCATGGAAGTCGACGATGAAATGGCAGCTGTCATGGGCTTTGGAGGGTTCGGCTCAACCAAGAAATGATCATCAAGACTGCAGGCATTCTGCGTCGACTCTGTCCTAACATCTTGTATTTCTATACTCGAAAACTCTACAAACATCCTGTATTGCAATCACGCCGCCCGTCATTCCACTTGTTACATCGAGGTATAGTACACACACTTCTTTCGCTCTGCTACTGCCACAGTTTCCCCTATCAAGCTCTGACCAATGTCAAGGAGAACTTGACATCAGCAACCTCTTGCTCCTCCTCGATGATCAATCTTCCGCCCTTCCATTCCTGAATATCAGCAGGGGTACTCCTCACCGTCTTCAAAATGAGCTCTGCATGCTCCTTGAGGGCATCAAGCAACTCCGCCCCCGAGCCATCTTCGAACTTGTAATACACCTCGACGTCGTCCGTCGCTTGCAACCCTGCCTTTTTCCTCAACTTTTGGACCCGATTGATCAACTCTCTCGCGAGCCACTCGCCCATCAGTTCCGGGTGAACCTGTACGTCGAGCCGCACCACCACATCGTTGTCCGTATGTGTCGAGTATTGGCCCTCGGAGGCAGGCGGCAGCTCGAGATATCGCTGGACCGTCAAATCGCCCGCAACGAGCTCGATGCCGTCGACTGTGAGTTTACCGCTGTCGATGTACGTTTTGACGGCA
Source organism: Xerocomellus dryophilus (assembly GCA_038089495.1). NCBI lineage: Eukaryota > Fungi > Basidiomycota > Agaricomycetes > Boletales > Boletaceae > Xerocomellus > Xerocomellus dryophilus. The sequence continues at coordinate 3,372 of JBBPKY010000666.1, forward strand.
TCGCTCGAGACGTTGGGGAGTGCGTTCTTGACGCGGGCGAGGTCCTTGCGAAGTTTACGACCCAAGACACTCCAATCCGCAACGACGCGGTAGCGTACGCCGGACGTGGATTCGTCAGAGGTGAAGATGACATCACGCACGTTGAGCTCGGAGAGGATGTACCGCTGAAGGGATGTCACATCTGCAATGTACTGTGCGTCGGGGTGGAACACCAAAAGCTCTTTTAATGGGGTCTGTTAAGTTCGGGTCAGCCATCTGACACTTTGATAAAACGGGAACGTTGCGAAAAGAACAGACCTTGAGAGAGAGGTTATGCCTCTCGCGGATATTCCGAGTCAGGTCGATGACGGCTTTCATCCGCTGTACTTGTCGCTCGATCTCAGCATCAAAGTATTCTTCTTTCACTTCTGGGAAGCTCAAGAAGTGGACCGAACGAGGATCTGGGACAGATGGGTCTTCCGGTATGTAGTCCCGCAACGTCTGATAAAGGTTTTCCGTCAAAAATGGCGTGTAGGAAGACTGTCTCATGTGCCACACGTCGTCAGCTGCCGAGCAAACTCAAGACTATAACCACAAGTATGACGATACTCACCATCGTACGACACAACGTGAGCAATGTTTCGAACAAGGTGTTCAATGCAGCAATCGTGTCTTCCGTACCGTCTTCGCCCTTTAATCTTCGTCTATTGAATCGGATGTACCAATTCGTCAGCTCGTCGACGAGATCCAAGAGGCGCGGGAGGATGCTGTAAAGCCTGTATGCGGCCATCTCCCCACGGAACAACAAGATGAGGGATTGACAACGCGCGAGGATCCACCGATCCATGACGTTGTTCGAAAGTGGCGCGTGAGGGTTGTACTTGAACTCAATCCCGGTCGTCTTTTGCAAGAGGCTCGCTTGACCGAGGAAGAAACGGAAGGCATTAACCCATGGGAGCATGACGCGAGAGACGACATCATGCACACCCTCCTCGCGGAATCGAAGGTTCTCGCCGCGGACGATCGGCGAGTTCACCAGGAACATCCTGGAAATGCGATGTTTAGCCTCAGGGTTTGGGCTTGTCGAGTATGAAACACGAACCTGACTGCATCAGCCCCATACTTGTCGAACATCACGTTCGGATCGGGGTAGTTTCTGAGACTTTTGCTCATCTTCTTGCCATCAGCAGCGAGGACGAGGCCGGTGACGATCAAGTTCTTCCACGGCGCTCTGCCGAACAAATGGGTCGAAAGCACGAGCAACGTGTAGAACCATCCTCGCGTCTGATCGATGCCTTCAGATACGAAATCTCCAGGGAAATTGCGCTCGAAAAACTCTTTGTTTTCGAATGGATAGTGGACTTGGGCGTATGGCATACTGATGCCCAGATCAATTTCTGGTTGTACGAGGTTCGATGCGTGGCATGCTTACCTGCCTGATTCGAACCAACAGTCAAAAACTTCCTCGACTCTCTTTAGGACACCCTTTCCTTTTTGCGAGGGAATGGTGAGGTGGTCTATCTTCTCCCGATGGATATCGGTGATGCCAGTCGCACCAGTCAACTGCTCTAGTTCCTCGATTGAACCAACGGCGACGACCTGAGGTTGGCTTTATCACTACTTCACCAGCAATCAATGTAACAGCCGAACGGACCTCCTCAAAGTCATCGCTCGCCCACAGCGGTAACGGAGTACCCCAGTAACGATTTCTTGAGATATTCCAATCGCGCGCATTAGCAAGCCAGTTGCCGAAGCGGTTATCGCCAACGGATTGAGGAACCCTGGCTCGTTCAGTCGGGAGGGGTCGTCAGAAAGGTGAGCCAGGTTTCTCACCACAAGGTTTCCTTGTTGTTAGCAACGAGCTGATCTTTGATGGGTTCCACTTTTACGAACCAGGAGGGTATCGCGCGATAAATGAGAGGTGTGCCCGATCTACAAACAAAGTTTGATTAAGACTCCTCTGTGTCGTTCAAGTACACACCGCCAGCAGTACGGGTAAGAATGATTGATGGTGGATTGAACGACGAGACGTCCCTTAGCCTTCAAGTGCTTCATAATCTCCTTATCTGCCGCCTGCATAAACGCCACGTCAGCTGAGGCAGAACAACCAGACGATCGTGTGCTGATTGACCTTGATGTACATGCCCTCGTAATCCGTGACGGGTTTGACGAATTTACCACCATCATCTAGAGGACAGGGTGGCATCTCATCTGCGGCCACGATACCATTCTCCCTGGCGATGCGATGATCGTCCTCACCAAAGGCTGGCGCTTGTTGGACGATCCCCGTGCCATCTTGGTCGGTAACGTACGTATCAGTGACGACGATGAATGCTCGGTCCTCGTACTGCAGACGAACGCGCGAGTGAGGTTCTCGACGTTCCCACTAAACATGTTCTCCTCACCTGCTCAGTGAAGTACTCAAAGAGCGGTACATATCGCCATCCTTTCAAATCCGCACCCTTGAACGTCGCAACCTTCTTAAACTTGGCTTTCTTCGGATCCTTGTACAGCGTCCCGAGCAATTTATCGCAAATAATGTAGTTCGTGTCCTTTTCCTCGTCGTGGATCTTGATATACGTGAACTCGGGATGGACGCACAACGCCAGATTGGACGGCAGCGTCCACGGTGTCGTCGTCCACGCCAGCAGTGCGGTGGTGGGATCATCAACGAGCTGAAAGGCAACCGTAACCGCTGGATCGTTGACGTCCCGATAATCTAACCCGGCCTCAAAGTTGGACAGCGGCGTCGTACATCCAGCCGAATACGGCATCACTCGCGTACCGCGGTACACCATCCCCTTTTTCCAAAGCTCCGCAAACGCCCACCAGATACTTTCCATAAATGTCGTGTTCAGCGTCTTGTAATCGTTGTCGAAATCGATCCAGCGACCCATGCGTTCGACGGTCGCGCGCCATTCAGACGAGTAACGCATCACGATGGCGCGGCATTCGGCGTTGTAGTTGTCGATGCCCATCTTTAGCACGTCTTCTCGGCCGGTGATGCCTAGTTTCTTATCGATCTCGTGTTCGACGGGTAGACCGTGGGTGTCCCAGCCAAATCGACGGGTGACGTGATGACCAGTAACGTGCGCATATCGCGTTACGATGTCCTGTGCAAGACGCGAGGCAGTACGACAACATCGTCAGACCCTTTTACGAAGCCGAATCACGAGATCAAATCGCACCTTGATAGTACCGGCCAGCAGATGACCATAATGCGGCAAGCCGGTGGCAAAAGGTGGTCCATCGAAGAAGACATACTCGGGCTTCCCTTCTGAAAGCTTCACGCTCGTCTGGAACGCGTCGATCTCGCGCCAATATGCGATGACCTTTTCTTCCTCCTTGGAGAAGTTGAACGGTTGTGTTACTGTACAGATCGGTCAGATGGGACGATGGTCGGAGGTCTGGCATGGCGTACTATCGTGCTTGTGGAATGGCATGATCATCTATGTTGTATCTACTGATGGAATGACGTTTGAAACCCAATCTTGAGCTCGAGGCAAGCTTTATGCGCTGATGATCTAAAGTGACTCGATCTGAATGACTCATTGATGACAAAAATACCACCAGTATCACTTACCGTACCTTGTACGTCTAGTCAAGCTATCCCCGCTATCCAGACAAAAGACACTGCCCAGGAAAAAGGTCGTAAATGAAGAAGCCACGTCGCACGAGCAAATGTGACTCGGAGATCAGTGAGCCTTGCACGTGACGTTCTATTGTAAGCGTAGTTAGCCGGACGCGTATGATCAGTGTAGATTTCCTAGCCTTGCCCGTCGATGAGCGCAAGCACCTCGGGTCCAACTCAACGTCCAGTATTGTCAGTAGAATATCCGATCCACTCAGACGAGAATAAATAGATATCGTAGACACATCCCACACAATCTACACGTCTCATCAACGACTCAACGCGCCGCCCACGCCCCATCCAACCGATCCAACACCCCCTGCACCTCTCTCACCGCCGCCTTCCGTTGCACCCTCGCATCGGGCCAATCGGCCCCCGACACGTGCAACGCATCCAGTCGGAGGAGGGACTGCAACAACAACTCTGACAGTCGGGTATGATCCAACGGCGTCGGCGCGATCGACTCGGGATGAGAAGGCCCGTGCTCGTGCCCGTGCACCACCCCACTGCCAACAGACGCTGCGAGCGCCCGAACAAACGCATCCACGTCCGGCACGAGCGTCTCCCTCACTTTCTCCAACTCTGCCCTTATCGCTAAAATCGCACTCTCCTCTGTCTGTGGCATGGCCGTGTGTGACTTTGCCACCGGGCGCGGTGCGGACGCAGAGGGCGTCTCAGGTGCCAGAGTATGCCCGCCGATCAACGCGATCGTCGCGTTCTCCTTGAGTTTGTACGTCGACACTGTACCCCATCGTTGATGGATAGACGTGAGCGTGTCTGAACGCAAAAGGAAAAAGAGAGCAGGGACGCACGCGGGGCAGCATCCTCTTTCATCACAGCACCCTTGTACACCAACTTGAACGAGCCCACCGGGAGCTGGGTGTACGCCGCCAGGTCGGCGCGGAGTTTGCCCAGTGGCGTGTTGAGCGGTGGGATTGGGAAATGGAGGACGTCGCGACCCCATTTGACGTGAATCATGTCGTGAAAGAAACGGCGTGGACGGGAGGTATGGGTATGGGTACGGGGTGTGTGCTCGACAAAGATAGAACGAGCGAGTGCGAGGGCCGCACGGAAAAGCAGCACGAGGCTGAGTGCGACTGACCACGGTCGAATAAGAAAATTGTCAGGGCCGGGCGCGCAACGGAGATTTTTCGGACGAATTACCAGAGTAAAGTGGCGACAGCTTGGCTCTACAATTGACGATTCGAATTCGGACAAAATCTGCGTTGAACAAACTCCACAAGTTGCGATGTCACAGGCCAGAAACGACAAGTAAAATGTCACCACCGATTATGCGGTACTCACGCTTTGGTCGATAGCCCCTGTGTACATCGAAAACGCGGAAACAGTACAGTTTTCAACAATGAAACAACCAGCTATTGGCACGACAACGAACAAAAAAGTGACCACATGATGACCGACTACCAAACGATGATGATGACCACGAAAAAAAATAGTGTACCTGAGCGTTGGTAAGTAGATTTCAGGAATGTATGCATGTAACGACTATGGGAAGGGTATTAAACGGCCAGCGTTGGTAGTGTACATGGTGATGCCCAAGGATGGAGTTACGGTAAGCGCAGTGTGTGGAGTGTATGGAGGGGCTACTCTCCCGGTAGCTAGATGAATGAGTCGAGAATTGATGCGGTAAGGGCATCGTTGCGGGGTTCGCAGGTAGACAAATCCGCTGTGTGGGGTGGTACCGAGATGATGCCTTGACTGACAGGTGGATCTTGATAGTGCATGTCTAGCACAAATTGTCATGGATCACCGGTCGCGAGGGGAAGAGCGCGGAGATGGAGTGACCCTCCTCGAGGGGATGTCACAAGGTGAAACCATCGGTTAGACACTGGGCTCACTCGTAGATAGCAAACCCACGTCTACCCCGCTCTCGCCACTCGATTGCGCGCGCCGCCCAATCTGCCATGTCGACCTTGCGCTCTGCGTCCATCTTCATCCACGGGTGTGCCTACAACATTTAATCAGAATACATATCGTCCAGGAACTTCATGGGCAATACTCGCAAGCAGTTCAGGGTATGTCGCCCGCTCATCCGCGTTTTTGATCAGGCACTGCCGTACCCAATCACGTGCTTCGGGAGACCATTTCCTACCGAGAGGCTTTCCATTACCATTTTCGCTCACGTCTGCAGCCAGTGTGCCACTGATGACTTCATCGGAGGTGCCGTCATCATCCGGGAGTCCGGGTGCCTCACCGTCGACGATGGCGCTGAGCTGCGCGAAAACGTTTTCGTACGTTTCAGGTGGGTATGGGTACCTGAGACGGACATAAAGCGTAAGATAGAGTAGGGTGGAGCGTAGTGAGAAAAAACGACGCTCACTTTCCCCTAGCAATTTCCACAATTGAAAGACCGAGAGACCACACATCAGCGCTGACGGTATATGAGGTAAATGCGTCGTCAACGTTTGACGACGAGGGTGAGGACCCTTTTATCCGCTCGGGCTGTGAGACCAAAGATAGGATTAATAATCCATAACAGGATGGTCAACGTGGAAAAATGAAGGTAACCGCAGCGGTCATGACTCACAGCCATATAACTCTGGCACCCAACGTTGGTGCGGGCTATACTTTTTTCGAGCTGCCCGCTCACACCGAAATCGCACAGCTTTATTTGGCCTTTGCGGTTGACAAGGATGTTGGTCGGTTTCACGTCTCGGTGCATAACACCCAGTTGATCTTTGAGGAAGGCGAGCCCTTTGGTAATCGATGATGCAATGCGCCCCAGGTGTTCCTCTGCGAGGGGAGCAGGGCTGGAAGTCCAGGTGGAACCTGGGCTGGACGAAATACTAGGGGGGAGGGAGACGTTCCCGTTTGGGAAACAACAAAGCGAGGCAAGGGAACCACCATCCATGTACTCCATGCAATAGTAGACGCATGACTCGACAAAGAACGCACCATAGAACTCGACGATGAACGGACTGACGGCGCGATGGAGGATGTCGAGCTCCATAAGGATGCCGTTGAGCCTTGTGGAGTCGAGTTCTAAGCGAATTTCCTGTGGTAAGTGCAAAGAGAAACGGGGTACCGGATCAATGATCGAGTGACGTATGGGGTGGGGATGCGAGGACGTACCTTCATTGCCATTGCGACGTTGGTTGGCTTATGAAGGACCCTTTTTACGGTTCCATAGTTGCCTCGACCGAGTTCGTGTTCGAGAACGAGTTCCTCCATGTTGATCGCATATGAAGACCCGTTTGAGAAATCTACGCCGCAGGCGTGGAGGACGGCCTTGCCGGCAAAATTGAGCCGACCAGATGGATCGCTGATCGGAAGGTCCAAGATGAGAAGGATAGTGAAGAAGACAGTAAAGACGTACACTATTTTATTGAAGTTTGCAAAGGGGGTATCAAAGTTGGAGGGGAAACGACGGCCAGCATCGGCTAATGAGGGTCTGCCTGCTCCAAGGCCGGCATTTGCGGCACCGATGGCGGCATCTGGGTTCATATCGGACAACTTGAATCCGGGCTTGTTGCGTTTGCCGGAGGGTGCAGGGGCTGTGCCACGGCCTCGGGTAGCAGAGTGTGGAGGGAATGAGTTGGGTTGGTGGACGAGAGGGCGTTGTACATCATCTAAATTCGTGCGCTGCAAAGCCTGTGCAACGGATTCACCGGAGAAGGAAGTAGAACCCGGTGAGGCAGGTGACCCTCGGTTGAGCATCTGGGGCGAAGAATGAGGAAAAGGGAAAAAGGAGAAGCATAGAGGGACGCACGGCTATCATCTTTGCCTGGAGAGTAGGTGGAATGGGAGCATTGCCCGCTCTGTCTCTGTTTGAGAGGAGACCGCTGAGGGTGTTTCTCGGTTGTGCGCCAGACTGGCCATGAGGCTGCGGACGGGTTGGTGGCCTCTGGGAAGCCAAAGGAAACGGAGAAGGTCTGGACAAGGCAGGTAGTTGGAGGTCTTGTGGGGGATTGAGAGAGTCGCGCTCATGGTCGGTGTGCTGCATGTTAGTCGGCTTCGAGGACGTGGATGGCAACAGCGATAATCGAGATTTCCATATATACTCGACATCATGCACCAACTCCCTCGTCACATGTCACACCTCCGCAGGCAGTGCAGTAATATTTCCTTGTCGTCATGTCAAACTCTACGGGACATCTTCCTTTCTCATCCATAGTATAATACACGCAGTTAATACCCGTCCGTCTTGTACGGCACCACTATGTCACCACCCGCCGTGCCAGTGCATTCAACGCTCCACGGCCCAGTCGATAACCATCTCCGCGGTCACCCGACTTGCTGTACCGCTGATATGAGCTTGCCACGCGGCCCTCGTCGCAGTCAATAAGCCCCAACCGCGTATCGAGCCTTGCACCCGCATTACATAGCGCATCCCGTGAATAAGGTCATGCTTCCTGTGAAGCGCCCAAATTCAATGGGTGGGCTTTCATCTCCGTAGCGGTGAATGTATACCAAGGAGGTGAATGTTTCAGTCTCCCTGTTGATTTGAACAGTGAGCAGATGATCCGTCCGGTGATAGACATTTTTATCCACTCCGCGAAGACAATTAGCAGCTGGCAGCAATGACATCATCCTCTTCCCCAGTATCGTTTCCTCTCCGTGGAGGTATCACAGCGGCGATCAAATCCACCCTTGTGTTCTCTGCCCAGGGACAACCTTTTGCCTTGAAACTTGGTTCTTGATCGGAAATAGTCACCCAACCACGTCTCGCCGAACTTTCCGGCACGACGGCGTGTGGATTAGCACTGTCCATGAACATATGTATACACTCTCACTTTGGTTTTTGCGCAACTACTGATCCGAGCTCCGAGGCTTTCCAACATAGATCGGACTTGAAACTCGGATACATAATGTGGGTATGACACATTGCTCACCTCGCATAGTATTGGCCAATCATGTTGTTGAACGACATCAGTAAACGCCCCCCGACTTCTTCCGAAAGTCATGTAACTTGCCCATGGCGTCATTAATGGATATGAGGCGCGGTCCAATGGTTGAAGATACCCACTGAGTGAAACGCAATCGGTCCAAGTCATCCTGAGCATAGTTCCTACCTTTCCTCTTCGCCCATCGAACATCACGCTTTCATCTCCGAGAAGCAGGTGACCTTCCGTTCGACGACAGGCGCCTGCGCCGTGCGGTCGGATCCAACCTACCTCGAAAGCGTCACCGCCGATGATGATGATGATGGTCCGAATCAGGAACAGAATTGGAACACCTCCAACGAATGGCGGCAGGCAACATGCTCATGATGCCGGCCTTCTGTCACGCTTGCTTTACAAGAATACCATCAGGCTGATTTGTTTTCGTAACCAACCACCGACGGGCGGACGATAGTTTTACCTCAACGTCCGATTTTTACCAGGGTGAACAAAGTTGAAGACAATGCAATCGGAGGTGTGTTGATGGTCACAAAGCAAGAATCGCGTATCCGGTGAGCCTGCCGTCAACATGAAAGACGACACCCCGCCATGCGGTGCAAAGCTGGGCAAGGGCTGGATCAGGCTCGTGTACGTGGAAAGTATATTTTGGCAACTTCAAGTTGAAGGGAAGACAATGCATGTCACCGTCGGACGCAATTTTACCTTTCATGGACAATTCTAAGAACGTGGTCACATACCGGCCAAATCAGGGTCGGATCATGTGGTCCGGGGCGTCGGACCGGAAATCGACCTTCTTTGACTGACTTCCGAGTGCAGACGCATTTCTAAAACCACATGACGATGCCCGAGGACTGCGTGCGTATGCATGAGGAGAGGACGCTCGGGCAGTGGTAGAGACATACGTGCTCGTGCCACCCCCTGTAAGGCATACCAAACAAAAGTCTACTACATTGAGAATAACCGCACGCAAACCAGTGTATCCCTGGTCGGCATAATCTCCGCCTCTTCTGCCCAGCAACTACCCTGGACTCCCCCGCCCGATGTGGCTTGAACTCACAGGTAGACAAAGACGATGTCTCCGGTAGAGCTCGTGGCCCCATCGTTTGCTTGCCTCGTTCAGTAACGCTTTGCCCAAAGTTGTGTATTGAAGCGCAAGTCGGCCGGGGACATCCTGAATCATGGGCTCGGGACGAATGACCGTATTTCCCGGATGGGCGTCACTCGGTTTACCTCGTCTCTCGCTATTTCCACCCTGGTGACCCAGACTGTGCAGCGCCCGACCTAATTCCGTGTCATCGTTCATATGATTCCCTCGTTGGAATCGACAGCAGCCCCGCAGACGGGCCGGGTCCCGGACTGGGCCGACCCGTTGAACTGGGGAGACATCCAGCCGAACGAAAATGAACACAGCATCGAAGTACAGCGCGTGGCGCAGTGCTTGCGGCAGAATCTTGTTTTTGAGTTGTAGTCGAGATGTGAAGGGTCCGGCGCGTGCGGGGTCGTGATGGTTGGCTAAACCGCTCGGCTCCTAGTCTCCCTAAGCCAGACCTGAATACTTCGAGATCAAAAGATAGTCGTTCTAATCATACGAAGCTCGGTTCCAGTCGCTCGTCGGAGGGGGTTGGGGAATGAGAAAAGGACTTTGTATAGCTAAGAAGATGCAACGTTTGTGAACAGCTGCAGCCAGTGAGGGAACATCCAACAAGCTCATATACTGCATAAAAAAAGATACCAGCACTCATGTCGACGGTTCGTGACCAGCCTTGCACCATTACATTACAAGAGTGGTCATTTAAATATAATTGCCATACCACTGACAGCTAGACAGGCAACGCACGTGAGATACGAGCAATGGGGTATGATACGATTTGTTCATCGGATCCGGGCGTCGCATCGTACCAGAAACCGGCCAGCACGACGGCACACGCGTTCTAAAACGGTCGCGGTACGTTGACGTACCCGTCCACGCCGCCTGTTCCGCCGCTCCCCCAACATCCCCCCCCACTCCAGACGACCCAGACGACCAAGAGGTGCAACCCTGTCGCATAGCTCACGAATGCAAGTCTCGCACGACGATGTCCGAGAACCGCACGGGTGAGCGTGAGGAGAAGACGTTCCGGGAGTGCCAAAGACGTATATGCTTGTGTCGCCTCCTGTATAGCGTTGTCAAGCAAGGGTATATACCCGAGCACATGCAAACCACATACCCTTCCTCGGAAGGCTTCGAATGGATTCATCGTCTCCTCGTATCTCTGCCTCCATTTCCCGAGTTCCACCTCGTCTTCATCACCACCGTCCTTTGCACCACTTACCCTGGACTCGCGCATTCTGTGCGACCGGGACGTTCCGGGCAAAGGATCCAATTGGGACACAGACGACGTCTCACGGTAACTCTGCATATACCGCACCTTTTCATACAATTTGAGGTTGTCCGACTGCAACGACTTGATTTCGGAACGCAGTTCTGAAATCGTGTGGAACTGACGTCGAAGTTCCTGCATGTTGCGTCCCATCAACACCTAGGGATCAGCAAAAAACCGGCACACGCACTTCTTCCAATTCGGCGTTCCGTGCTCTGAATCGGTCCCGCTGGCTCGTCACGATGGGCAATATCGAGGTATCCGCAGACGAGGTGAATGGAATCGGCGTGCTCCGTGTTGCGCTGCCAGACGACTCGCCTTTCTGGTGTTTGGTATTCTCCAATCCGAGGTCTAGTCCGAGCCCAGCCAGCGCGTCTTCCACGGCCATCGTTCCACTCGTGCTTGGGGGGTTTGCAGGACGGCCATCGAGTGCGAGAAGGTCGGTCTCGAGTTTCTCATTGAGGGATTTCTGCTTGGAAAGTTCAACCCGGGTCGTGTCGAGCTCGGATTGTGTGGACTTTGCGGACTCTTCGAGAGATGTGTGCAGTATCTGGTACAGTACAGTACGTGAGTGGGTGCCTTCTGGTGACGTCAAGGGACAAAAAGCAAGTTCACCCTGAAACGCGTGAGCTCTTCGAGGATGCGCTTGTTCTTGCTTGCAAGGAGCACCTCGAGGCATTTTCCATGCTGTGCATTTGCCTTGTCAGCGTTCGGATCAGGGAGATGCACGCCTTCCGACTCGTGGGAGGACCAGTCATCACCATCGCCATCGGAGGTATCGTCGTCGAGACCGCCAAATTCGACATACTATCGAATGGGTATGAGGAATCACGTTTGGGATGCATCCACTTGGCTCACCTTCATGATCTCGAGCTCCCGCTTGATTTCATCGTAATCGGCATACGTCGTAAGCTTCTGCCTGAGCGTGCCCACTTCCGCTTGCAGCTCTGCTTTTTCCCTCTCTTCCCGCTTCGCACGTTCTTCATCGTATCTTGCGAGTTGGGTTTGTACAACGGACAGTTGTGATTGAGTGGAGATAAGTTGAGCCGTTAGATCTGCGTTGGTTGACTCAAGAGCCGAGAGACGCGATTGGAGGCTTGTTATGCTGCACAACTGGTCAAGTTCGATCTATGCTGAGAGACAGAAAACGCACAGCTCTGTGTTCTCGCTCTCCGCCCTCAGTGCTTCGATCTCGGCACGTAATTCCTCCTGTTATGTTGCATATAAAGCCCTTACAGTGAGGATAAAGACATTGGGGAGGAGAGGCGGACATACGTTCCGCCCTTCGACAGCTGCGACTCTGCTATTCGCCCGCTCCAGATCGGCGAGGACCATGTCTGCCTCAGCCAATCGCGAGACGAGGTCTTGATCAGCGCGCGAGCTGGCATCCAAAAGACGCGCTTGGTTAGTCTCGTTCGACAGTCGAAGCTCACGAAGTTGCGACTTGTAGAGCGTGACTTGACGTGTCAAGTCCTGTTCACTGTGACGCATAATGAGCTGAAAGTGAACCCCAACTCAACAGAACCGCCAGCAAGCCACTCACCGTTCCTCATAGTTCCGCATACGTTCATCGTATGTCGCATTCAATTCATTCTCCTTCTGCGAGACCTTTTCGGCGATCAACTCGACCATCTATCTCAGCGCCCTAATCAGTAACGCATCACATTCCCAAGTCGTCCGCACGCGCAAATGCAAATCATCGCGTGCCACCCACCTTTCCCTCCAAGGTCTCCACCCTCTTCTTCGTACTGTCCAACGTGCCATTCTCCCGTTTCAGCTCAACGTTCTCCCCCTTGAGTCGA
>JBBPKY010000667.1:0-15942 GCA_038089495.1 Xerocomellus dryophilus
ACGAAAGTATGTGATCGATACTCGTCCTTTGTTCATCATCAACCAGGGTGCAGGTCGTCCTGACAGACTATCCCGACGCGGCCCTGATCGATAACCTTGCCTATAACGCTCAGCAGAATATATGTGAAGAGCAGAGGAGTAAAGTGACAACACAGGTGACTTCTCCGTAATCGACTACAGCCAAAGTCTGCAACCATGTCGAACTCCCAGGGTTACATTTGGGGAAAGCCTGTCGATGCTCTCTTGGCCGCCCTGCCTCAAGACGGAGAATCGTGGAGGGGATTCGACTTAATCATCCTTTCTGATCTCATATTCAACCACTCTCAGGTAACCATTCTGACTTCCAGCTCCCACCTCGCGCTCATATCATCCAGCATGATGCATTACTTAGCTCCTGCGAGCTCTGTCTCACGCCCATATCTGGTGGGCGCAACGGTACCCCGTCACCTCCCAAACCACCTCCATGTGTCCTCGTGTTCTATACACATCACCGCCCACACCTCGCTCACCGCGACCTCGAATTTTTCAACATGGCTCGCCACAGAGGTTGGACCTGCGAAGAAATTTACACGAAAAAGTTTCCTGTAAGTCGCCCGTTTGATGCCGTTCCGCTCCCTCTGATCGCTCCTAGCCCATGTTCCCCGAAGATCCAGGGGATGTGGAGGTCCGTTCTACAGTCCATGGCTGGAGAATGACGCGAAGTTAGATCATGAAAGCTTCCGCACAAATACAAGTACATCAATTCTTTACGGCGGTTATGGAACCCATTCATTATGGCATGGACACCATCATGGAACTAGGAATAGGAATAAATCACTATTTTTCCGCCAGTACACTGAAAGTTTCTGCGACACGCGCTGCTAGGTTGTCTGTACACATTAGCAATACTACCAAAACTAATACAACACGAGAGGCCAACACAAGTACGTCCATCGACCAAACCCGAGCAAAGTCCGAAATTACATTTTGCGACTGACAGCGAAGAAGCCAATCTTCCGGCCACCCTTGTTGATCCCGTCAAGTGCCGCTAGGGGGAGCGGCGGTTTGGGTGGTAGAATCCGCCTGTTTCTGATCGGCGGGCGCTTGCTGCGGCGGGGCTTGATACCCACTGTCTTTCTGATCAGTAGGCGCCGGTGGGGACGCATACCCGCCCTTTTGATCAGCAGCTTGATAGCCGCCATAGTGACTCTCCGCCTGAGGTGCTGGTGGCGGCATATACGCATACCCCGCCTTTTGGTCAACAGGGGCTTGGCTTGGTGGGGGAGCAGGATACTGTCCCGGAGGCGGGGGCGGAGGTGGGGGCGCCTGAGCCTGAGCCTGAGCCTGAGCCTGACCATACGGAACTGCCTGCTGTGCGCTCGGAGGTACTGCATGGCTGGGGACATATTCGCCCATCCCATTGTCTACTTCAAAGTGGTCAGCCACGTTCAGCGCGATGCAGGGGCAAGGTGGACTTAACATGTCCAATTTTTGTAACCATACATCTCGTTCGCCTCGGCGCGCCTGAGGACGAGCCAAAAGGCATGCTACGCGAATCAGAGTCAATTCTCGGTTCCATTTGGGACAGAATATGAGCTCACGAGGCACCCAGGGAAATATCCTAGTCTGTCAATGCGGATCAGTCGGTCGGAATCCTAAGTCGGAGGCTAGAGAAACGTACATTGTTAACAGGATGTTAATGCAAAGGTCAGCACCACATCCTGCGACGAACGCAGCTGCTGCTGGAGGGAAAATACAAGCGAGCTAGTGCACGATAAGGATGTCGACATTGCTCCACGCCAGTTGTATCTGGAATATGTATGCTTACAATTAACAATATAAAAGCGTCGCCCGAGCCTGCCATGATGAGCAGTTTTGTTGGTGGTTATGTCCTGTGGAGGGCTAGGGGATTTAGAGAAAGGAGAATGAATGATGTCATTCTACGGCACATCCACATTTAGAAGGTAGATCACATATCTCAGACGACAGCGGTCGTAACATAGTTAAGAAAGAAAACAAGCACGAAATGAATGAGATGACCGGGGGCATATTTACAAGTCAGAAAAACCCTCTCAGAGCCACGCATCCATACTAAATAGAAAAGAAGGGCTGCTCCGGATTTTGTGTCTGCCGCTGCTGCTGGAAAGCAAACGGATTATTCGCACTGGTCCCCGTCTTCTGCGCAGCAACTCGACCAGCCTGCGTTTGGCCGTACCGCATAGCACCAACATTTCCAAAGGTATCCTGTCCATCGTCACGGTTTGCGAACAGGTTTGCGAGGTGGGCATGTTCTTCGTCTGTACGGGTCGTCCCTCTTCCTGCGCCGCCGCTCGAGTATGAAGGAACCTCCTGTTGGGGCTGAGAGCTCGAAGAGGTCGGGACAGGTGAAGGCGTAGAACCATACGATGGCGCAGTCGAGTTTGCATAGGTCCCCTGGAGGTTGAATGATGGGCTCAGGCGAGTCCCATTGACTGGGGGAGGCGAAGTGTGTGACACGGGCGATGGTGAAACGGCAGGCGCAAATGGATTGTTGGAGCTGCAGGTGGCAAAGTCAGTGGCGAATGCAGCGGATATGAAAGTATTGAACACACCCAAATCCGGTAGGCTGAGCAAACAGTTGCTGGGCCTGCTGCTGCGCTTGCAGAGCCTGTTGTTGACGGTGCCATTCTTCTTGCTGTTGTTGCTGTTGTTGTTGTTGTTGTTGTTGCCGCTGCTGCTGCTGTAGTGCCTGTGCCTGTTGCTGAGCTTGTAGTTCCTGCTGCTGACGCAACCACTCTTGCTGTTGTCTCAGATATTCTGCCTATGGTCGAATGAGCACATCGACGCAGGCAATCAACCGTATAACAAAAAATGTACCTGCATCGCTTCTTGTTGTGCCTGCTGCTGGTAAGGATTGAAGGACGTGAATTGAGGTTGCATTGTATATTGGGGTTGAACGGTAAACTGAGGTTGGAGGCCGGTCGCGTATGGTGTAGGATCGGCAAACGGGAAAGGATTGTTCGAACCATTCGCAGGTGGCGATCTAGGTGGTCAACGAAGGAGTTTAATACGAGAACGATCCTATGAGGAAAACACATACAGTTGTGCATGATCATCGAACAGCGAGGCAGCGTTCGAATCCTCGACAGCCTTGTTTCGTTTGGCCTCTTCTTCCTCGCTGAGTCGGATGGCACGTTGAAGGTCAGTCTCCTCTGACTGTCGAGCCTGCTCCTCAGCGAGGCTCTGCTTCGATGCCTCGATGGCGCGCCTGAGTTCATCGTCGTCCCGTTCATTTGGTCGACCTCTCCTCGTAGGTGGTGCCTGACTTGTTGTTCCTACTCCTCCCTCCTCCTCCTCATCCATACCCGGGTATCCTTTAATCATACGATCGCGCATGGAAGCCCGGTTTCTCCGCTCTTCCCGAAGGCGGCCAGCATCGCTAAGAAGGTTGGAGATGTCTTTTGCCTTTTGCCGCACGTTGGCACCACAATCCTTGCCATCCTCGTCCACATACTGGAACTCCTTGAGCGTCTTGATGATGTACAGGTTGTCTTTAAAGTAGAGCACGACATTCTCCGACCCAGCATGCAAGAGATAATCAAGAACAGTGAGAGACTGCAACGTCTCAGCCCACAACGAACGCCAGATCGCCAAAGCGGGTAAACACTCGCCTTGAATACATGTCTCCAATTCTTCCCCTTGTCGTTCAATCGTTTATCGAGCATCTCCATGATTTCGACAAAATCATTCCTGTGTGAAAGATTCAACAACACGATCCTCGTGCCGATGATGCACGTCTCCCAGCGGCGTGGGGTGCAACGACACGCACTGATTATAGGTCAACTGTGCAATCTCGTTCATCTGTGTGCCTGAGGGTCCCCATGGATCGTTTGACGTGGCATCCCGAACTTTCGCCTGCGTGTCCGAATAACCCTTGGTGTAATTCTTGGCTACCCGTAAAGCGCCCTTTCCGAAGTGTTGCAGTGACATCGCAACAGGACGAGATGTGGAGCGCTGCCGAACAGGGTATTAGAGATGGGCTAGTACTTTTATGAGATACGTTGCGAACGGAGCTGGTTTGCCGAGCAACTGCGCAAAAACCGTTATGGTAGTGCACAGCTATGAGAAGCTAAATCACGCCGATGGTGAAGCGGTTATCATGCTTGCCTTCCAAGCAAGCGGCAGGGGTTCGACTCCCCTTCGGCGTATTTTTGCTTCTCTGAACGGCGGCCATCCGATTCCTGATGGAGTACTACCACTAGGTACTTTTCGGTGTTCATCTGAATCGATCAACTCCCACAGCAACTTCGTAGATCCCGGGGTCCGACGCTCAGTTGCACAACCCCTATCAAGCCTGGAGTGACCCTCTCATTCCGGTCTCTAGGTATTCCAGCGAGGCACTGTGGGCTTGTTCACCTTTTCGCGGCCAAATCCCATAGACATCTTCAGCACGCAGGTTCAAGTTTGCGGTCCGACGACGCGATGCTTCGACTCTTGCTCTATCGGTTCCGAGCTGTCCGGCGCTCGGAAACGGTTACACTGGTATAGCTAAATTCTCCGATAGTGCCGGACTTGCGTCCATCCGAGAAGAGATTCACTGCGCGAATTTACAGGCAAGATGATCGCCATCGGAAGCAGACTAGAATAGACTCAGAGTCTGGAGTGGCACGTTCCTGGGATCCACTGGCAGTAGAGAGAATCCCCGGGGGACCGGTCGCCCACTATATATGATGCGATTCCAAATCAGCTTCGTCCGCCCGTTGACCTCCAATTTCCTCGTGATCAGCTCTTCTTCAAGGTGGGATGTACGCCCCGATGGCGACGGCCTCGCAGACACTGTGACAGCTTCCGACTCGGAACTATAGCCTATCATATGAGAGCGCGTCTCAGTGCGAGGCGATCGGGTGCTCCCGCCCGGGATGCAACACGTTGAAATGGTGAAGAACATGTCACCGATTAGGTAGGTGGACTGCTTCAGTGCATCGCTACAACAAAGCAAAGAGAAATTCTCAGTCGACTCGTTCGATCCATTGGAAGATATGTCATTGGCGCTACATGGCAATGTGATCTAGTATACTAGTGTTAGTGCCATTTTCTGGATATAGTCTACTAAAGACTGCCTCGAGCAGTAGCTAGTACGATTTATTACGTAGAACGCGTTGGGACCGCACCAGAGACGAGGAAGATCAATCACCAAAGCATTGGTAGCAAGGTTACGTAGGCCACGTGCAAAGATGGGCGTTTAGTACAAGGAAGCACAAGAAGGATTAGCGAGTGCATGAGAGCAACCATGACAAACGTACCACGAATTAAGACACCATGACAAATGAAGGGAAGGCCAAGAATGATAAATGTGAAAGCAAGAAGTAAATCCTTGGATGAAGCAAGGAATAGATGGCGTCATATAAACATGATAAATTACTGCTGCGGGGGGCGTCTGGGGTCACGTCGCCGCAAAAAGAATCCCAAGAGAATGAATCAAACGTGCAATCAGTCCTAAAAGAACTGTCAAAAGTATCCTGGACCAGGCCGGGTAGGCATAGGAGGTAGAGGAGGTAGAGGAGGTAAAGGGGGAGGCACTTCGTGACCAGCCCAATAATGGCTGCCAGCAATCACAATTTCGTCCCCGTTCTCGTCCGGCTCGCCATGTTCCACGAGATACATCGTTCGTCTGCCAGCGGTCTTGTCATCGGAGGGGTACACAGACGCATCATCGTCTTCATCGACATAGCTCTTAGGAACGGCATCGTCGATGTCAGTGTCGTCGTCGTCATAAGTGGTAACGCTGCCATTGTCTCGGTGCATCGTTTGTGAGTAGATGCTCGAACTGACATCACTGCGGTCTGAAAACTGCGATTTGAGATCCGTCGCGGATCTGCCGAATGTTGGCGGGATGGGTTGGCCGTAGTTTACTTCAGAAATGGTGGACGCGCTCGTCGTCGGGCGGGAATACTCCAGTATATTCAACGAATCGCGAATCACTGGTTCCTCACTGCGCTCTGAGACCGATGATATATGTGATGATCGTACAGAGGGCACGGATGATGATTCAGAGAGTGCAGCAGTGCTTGGTGAAGGGCTCATGGACTTGGGTGTTGACAGAAATTGCGACGACGGCACGGAGGATACGGACGAAAAATGCTCGTGGAACTTTGAAGGTGACCCTAGCGGCGTACGTGAACGTGTGCTCGGGGTCGGACACGGCGATGGAGGTAGGGGTACATCAGGAGGGGGGAGCCGCGGGGAGGGAGGTGGGCCATGCTGGATCCTTCGTTGCAGAAAAGCGGAGCTTCCCAGACCACCTGTTCCAGATCGTTGTCTCCCAGTGATCTCTTTGCCGTTGGGTTGATCACCCTCGGAAGGGTAAAGTTCGCCATTACGAGTATGGGTCACAGCAGTTGGCAATGCCCTAGGAGACAGAAGAGGTCTGAACGGAGATGCGGCTCTGCGCGGAATCAGTGGTCGCGTCGATCCCGGGATCGTTGGAACAACAGGGATCGGACGTGTGGGGGCACCTTTTCTGGATGGTGTATTTGGTGTTGCTGGCAAGAAGGGTGGCATCCCACTAGGTGAAGTTGACGGCGATGGTGGTGGTGGTGGCTGAGGAAGAGGGAGAGTTGGTGGAGGAGCTGGCGGAGGAATGCTGAGGTGCTGCCTCGAGGACGAAACCATGAGAGATTTCGGGGCGCCTGCCGCAGACTGCGTCGACGGGGGTGTGATGGTAGGAAAAGAAGCTGTTGAGAGGGGAGTACCTGGCATAGATGGGGGAAGAGGGAAGGTCGCGGCAGTAGCGGCAGGGGTCAACACAATGGGAGCTGATGCAGATGCGACCAGCGGCGAAGCAGGCATAGAAAAGTGATCCAATTGCTGTGGAAATGGAGCTCTCGCGTGAGCGGGTGGTGGACTCTTGCTCACTCGTCGCCTTGGAGGGGATACAGGTGGACTTGTTAAATTCAATGTCAAAGGAGAAAAACCGGATCGAGTCGGTGATGATGGCGCCGCACGACGTTCGAGTGGCTTCGGACTCGAGGGTCTTGGAAGGATAGGGATCGCAGGTACAGGAGGTATACTGTCCTCATCTTCATCATCGCTTCCACGCCCCGACTTTTTCGACCGCCTTCGGAAGAAAGCCATTGCACGAGACCTAACCTTGCCAGGTGACTTTCCCTGAGATTTGTTAGAAGACGCAGAAAGATAGCCACCATCTGACGCGTAGTCCCCATCTTTCTCGCCGGTGCTGCTGGTATCAAGAGCTTTGGGGTTCGAGTCCTTGTTGCCTTTCGGTTTCCCAGATTTTTCCTTTCCCTTTCTCGCCTTCCCTTTTGGAAGATATTGACCTTCGCTGGTGTAGCCGGTATCAGTAGGCGCAGGGCTAGGGGTCTCATGGCTGGGGTTGCAAGGTAAACTATCGTCCTGGCTACGCGAGCGCTCAGCGTCTCTAGTGAGTTTTCCCAGCGAGTTGCTCATGATCTCTCTGCGATGCGCGTCGCGAGGGGATAGAGCAAAAGGTGAGAACAACTGTAACTGATCCGAGGAAAAGTCATCAAAGTGCACATGTGGGGACTCTGTGACACTTGGCTTGTGTGCGTGTACCTGGACGGATGTGACAGCCGCACTAGGAGCGCTGTTACCCGGTGAATTAAGGGAGGAGGATTCATCCGAGGTGGAATTGGAGCCCGAAGTGAAGCTGGGCGTCATTGCCTGGCAAAATGAATTTCACTTCATGAAACCGCAGTGAAGAGGGATACGCACCTCCGCGACATATGGAGTTGGTTCTGAGTTAGTGTTGAGTTTGCCTAGGTTGTCTGGCTCGGAGTGTATATCCTCTGCTTCCTCTGAGAGAGGGTTATTGAAAATCCAATTGGCAACGGTCGAGTTCTGGCCGAAGCCGAGCTCGAGAGCGGTCTCTAGGACGGACGCTCGGACGACATTAGAGTTGCGCTGCAAGTCCCCCAGTTTGGCCCTCGTGGGGCGACGACGAACTGGCAGGGATTCGGATGCCATGAAGGGGGAATGAAACGGAAAGGAGTGGTGCAGGTGCGTGCGGCGCTTGGGTAGGGAGAGAATCTGAGTGCGTCACCGAGGAAAGGCTTCGGAAGCGCGTTTCTGAATGATCGAAAGAGATTGGTCAAAGATATGATGGTTGGGCAGAGAAAAGAGCCATTCGCTGTTCGGCCGTGCGTAGGTGGACCCTGGAAAGAAGAGCAGATACTGCGGGGGAAACCAGTCCCACTAAACAGACGTACGGGTGGCAAACAAGCAATGAGATCAGGGGAATTAGAGACAAGGACGAGAAAACTCACAAGGAAGACGCGCTGAAACCGCGAGGATTGAACAAGGACAAACGTGCAGACGCGAAAGAACACGAACTGGGCTGCAGGAAGGAAAGCGGCGCGAGGCGTTGATTACCAATGCTAATTGGGAATACGAGATATTTTTTATTCACAAAATAATTATTCTACGAGGCATCGTGGCTGATGGGATCTCGAAGCCGGCGCGCCCCCGCACTCGACGGACCCAATGATATTGATCTACGAACAATATTCTTGTCAAGTGTCGTCATAGTTACTTCGAGGGCTCAACTCAATTCGCAAGCTTATCCGAGACATGGTACTGTGGGGCAGATGTTTCACATCGTCTGCCAGAGCTGAAACATCCACCTCGACTGGAACAATAATATCCCAATTTGGTATGTACCGTGGTGACTCCTTGGTCTCGTCGAATTCAAAGAATTGTTCGTGTTCCAGCATGCCTTGGGCGGGGAGCAGGACGGCGGGCCTGTGACGAGGCAATCTCGTCCCGACGTGCCATATTTAAACTCCGGACGCCTCTTACCTATCATAGGGGCGCTGTGACGCTGCGGTAAAGTACATAGTGTTTTGCCACAATGGAAATCTTCTCACTTACAAACCACCTCCCCGTAAGGAAAATTTATCTTATGTTTCAGCTGAAACCTGTAAAAGAAGACTAAGTCTGATATGCGCTTGCAGTCTCATGTCATTGCACAAGACTACACCACGAGCTCGGACCACCACGACACCGTTGTCCCCGGGTTCGGGTGATTTCTCAAGAGACCCACCCTGTGTTTCCTCCACTGGCACATCCGTGACGCTGGGAACCTCGCTGACAAGCAGGCCCAGGCGATACTTCGAGTTCCGCCCACAATTCATTGGCAAGCTTGGAGCCGGGATTTTTCAAGACATCCGTGCGCGTACGCCCTGGTACCTGAGCGACTGGACCGATGCCTGGAATTATAGAGTCGTTCCAGCCACCACTTTGATATTCTTCGCAAAGTATGTTTCTAGTCTTTGTACTATACCAGACACCTGATTCGTCACGTAGCGTTCTGCCTGGGATTGCCTTCTCGTTGGATCTAATAGAAACCACCCAACAATATGGTGTTGCGGAAGTCCTGGTGTCCTCGTTCATGGCGGCATTCGTATTTTCCGTCATCGGGGCACAGCCGCTAACTATTGCTGGTGTAACTGGTGTGTAATCCTGCCCTAATCCTTGCCCATCAATTCACACAATTTCATATCCAGGTCCTATCACCGTCTTTAACAAGACAATCTATGACATCATACAGAAGCAGCCCAACCCACCCAACTATCTCTGGTTTGTCGGTTGGGTATACCTCTGGGCTGCCATCGCCCACTGGATCACTGCCGCGCTCAACTGTAAGTGTGGCGGTCCTGATTCACGTTAGGGTCTCATGCAGAAGACGTAGGGTGTAACTTTTTGAAATATGTCACCCTCTTCTCCTGCGATACGTTTGGATTCTATGTTTCATGGGTCTACCTTCAGTATGGCGTACAGGTTATCACCCGCCAGTTTGGCGACACTAGCGATGGCGCGTTCGTCGCCATCATATTGGCACTTCTCATGCTCGTCACTTCCTTCCTATTTCAAGCACTCTCAAAGGCAGACTATTTCCATCGAATTGTCCGTCGTTTCTTTGCAGACTATGGCATGCCGATATCTCTCATCGCTGCTTCTGGCATGGCGTACTGGGGACGTTTTGGCACGGCATACCCAACCACTCTCCCAGTGAGTGGCGCTTTCCAGGCTGCGAATGGAAGAGAATGGCTTGTCACGTTCTGGGACCTCGATGGAAAATGGGTGGGCATCGCTCTCCCATTTGGCATTGTGTTGTGGATCTTGTTCTTTTTCGACCACAATGTCTCTGTACGTTATCCGACCACTTGCTTTGCCATCATGAAGAGGCTAATCTCCATCTCAGTCCCTGATAGCGCAGGGCTCGCAATTTCCCCTACGCAAGCCTCCAGGATTTCACTACGACTTTTTCCTGCTAGGAATCACGACTTTCATTGCTGGATTGATCGGCGTCCCCGCTCCCAATGGACTCATCCCTCAAGCACCCATCCATACGACTTCTCTCGTCGTCATGGGCCACCCGTCGAAGAAATCAGACGAAGAAGGACAATCACAGATGCCTGGGGGCCGGAGTCCCATCCCATCCACCCGTTTAGAAGAAAAGAAATCCAAATATGACGCTAGAGATTCATTACACGAAGTCCCCGTCGCCGTGGTCGAGCAGCGGGTCTCGAACCTTGCTCAAGGTGCGCTCTGTCTCGTCCTCCTCAGTGGACCGTTCCTGCAAGTTCTCCATCTCATCCCGAGAGGCGTGCTCGCTGGGCTCTTGTGAGGACTCCCTTGCTGTCATACATGTCAGGGTTAGGCGCTGAGCACTCGCCATAGCTGGTACATGGGCGCAGACGCTCTCCAAGGAAACGGCATCACCCTCAAACTGCTTTATCTCCTCCGAGACGAATCGCTAACCCCTCCCGACGAGCCCTTCCGCAAAGTTCGCAAATCACGTCTGGTCCTGTTCGTCGCCATCCAACTCATCGGTTTCGGTGCAACCTTTGCCATCACACAAACGATAGGTACGTTTGGGGGTCATCCCGCATTTACAACGCCATGGTGATTACGGATTCCCTGACCCGATCACGTTTAGCTGCGGTCGGATTTCCGGTCATCATTCTTTTGCTTGTCCCACTTCGGGCGTTGGTCATTCCGCGACTCCCTTTTACGCCCCAAGAGTTGGCCATCCTCGACGGTCCGACTGCGTCGCCGTTCGTGAGTCGCTCTCTTGGTGTTTTGTTCGTCCTCCATTTGACTGAGCCCCATGCCTCCTATGCTAGACGATGGAATCCGTTGGCGGCTCGCTGTGACACACTGGACATGCAATGCTACTACGAACGCGTATGGAACAACACTCGGACGACAGCGGAGAGTCTTTGATTAGACTCCAGTAGCAAAGATGGTTCTCCCACTTCGACCATGCAGTTTTTCCTTATACCTATGTAGCTCGAGTTTGGCGTCAACATTGAACTAAGTGTCAGACTGCGACCCACTTGAAAGCGAGATAGGGAATAGCGAAATGATAGAAACGAGGCGAGAGACGGCCCGTGACAACCGGGCATGGTCGAAGTAACAACTCTCGGGCCCACGACCCCACGGGAGCACCGTCACGGTGGCTACCGTGACGCCATGAGCTGCTCATCGGCCTCTGCGATCTCGTCGTCGTCTTCAATGTTATCCACGTTTCGTCAAGGCGTCCAGCCATGTCCCAGTTCGTTTCTTCACTGGCAGCCCCTCGATGCCTCAAAAAAGGTTGACTTTGATCAGAAACGCGGTAACAGGGTTCATCAGTCGCAAAAGTTGTTGTGAGCGCCCTTTCTCTTCGTGACTTGCAGCACCATTGAGACACGGCGCACAAGGTAACTTCGTACCACTACACCGATTTCACATACAACGCCTCGTCCTCATTCGAGAACTGGCGTAAACCTGAACAATTGAGAAGTTGCAAAACTCGGGGGCTCGGAAGGGTTGACTATGATTAGCTTGATCTCGATCTGCGACACAAATCAGAGATCTGCAGTGTCAACAGGGAAGAACGAATTACCAAAGCCTTGGAGTCGGCCTCGGAGCCAGGAGGGACTGTCCATCCCTTGCTCGCGTGGTTAACCGGTTCGATACTGAACGGGGAACGGCTTAGCGGAACGGGGAATCACGGCGTAGAATGAGTACCACTCACGTGTACGCGTCCTGAAATTCCCGGTAGGTGGCGCGCCATTCGACATTTTGCTTAGCGTGGGTGGAAGCAATGACCTTGTCGTCAGCTATTCCGGTGTAGGGATATCTGCCTATTCTGAGTCGATAGGCGTGGTGGTCTTCATCCATGACTACCCACTACAGCCGATGAGGCGAGTCTTGCATTCTGGATGGAGGCGAGAAACTGACGTACGGTTCTGACAGACCCGTTGAGGTGGACGTTCTGGAAAACCGGCTTTGCGTGATTGACACCGATAGGGGGGTTGCCTTCGATAAGAGAGACGATCTCGAAAACACCGGAAGTGAGATTGGGAGCCATCGAGACCTTGACCGTGGTTTGGGGACCAGATTACTGTGCGAGTCGTCCATTTTGTAGCCGCCGAGCTTAACCTTGGCAGGCGGTACGGCCGCCGCTGAGAATATGCGCCAATACAGTAGACTTTCTCATAACGTATATGGTAGTAGTGTATAAATCTCATAATGTATGGACTTCGAGCAGCTCCCATCATGGGATGCAGGAGAATATACAATATACGGTCAATTTCATAACGTATAGGTTGGATGGACGGAATATACACTATGAGATCACATTTTTGCAGGGCCTAGGCCTAGTCGGATCTGTACCAGGGAATGGAGCAACCCCAGACAACCACAAATCACTAGTTGGGCCAGTGCAGCCATCGAAGAGCTTGCAATGTCAGTGATCAAGTCTCGTACTCAAACTCTCCATTCCAAAGCCTCCCCCAACTCCAAGTGCTTGAACAACACTTGATGGACACTGTAATGAATCTCAAGGACATTGACAAGAATCATATTTTCAGCACCCCACTTTCCATCAACAAGCTCCTTGATCCTCTTGAGGAGTGAGAAAATCTTGATATGGAGGCAGAGATGTTCGAGAATACTGAAATCATTGCTGAAGTTTATTGACGAGAGACAGTTCAAAATGGAGATACTATTGAGGTAGATTCAGATGACAAAGACGACAGTGATGGGGTGGGACCATTGGCAACATCCAAGCTAATTGCACTGGCTGAGAAGCTTGAGGCTGGATTTATGTCACAAGTAGGTGTGGATTCTTCACCTGACTTTCTTCATCATCTTCATGTATATGTTTCATGAGCTTCGTTATGGCCAGGTGGAAAATGCATAACAGACACCATTGGCTACTCAACTAGTCACAGTTTCATAGTTACTTAGTACCCACGCCCAAGCCCCTCCTTATTAGATATACCCCTATCATCGTGGGAACATTTTGCAATTGTATATATCTCAAAACGTATTAGGATTGAGCAGCTCCCGCCAGTATACGTCATGAGAAAGTCTACTGTAGCCCGTCTCGACGCCCGCTCGTCCAATTCTCGTATTTGGTCTGTGCTGTCCTGAAACTTGGTGGTATTCGATTCAGGCATTTACTATCGTGAGCTGTTTCAGGTGCAACTGTCGTGTCTCCTTCACGATGGAGTTCCCAACGGATTATCTGATATGAAATTCATACTTACACTACCGGGCGCAGCATATAATTAACGCATCCGCGCCTCGTGACGCGGCATATCGTGCATGCATGTCCATTGTCCTTGAACGGAGTGCGCCCTTCATTCCAAAATCACCAGCCGAGGCCAAATCGTTGAACCACAGGCGTCAATCGCGTCATAAGGGTATACCCTTCCGTCCTTTGGATGCCACGCATCGTGGTACAGCTTCGATCCAGCAAGCTTCGAATATCCAAGCAACTCCGAGTTTAGTTGTTGATCGAATCTATTATCAGAACGCGCCGCGCCGCAGTGCGCCCGAGTCACCCATTAATCGTGAAAACTGAGGAAACTCCCGAGAACTCTGAGGCATGTGGTCCGAAACCTGGAATCGGTGACGCGATTTCTTTTTCGGGAGACGAAATAGACTTAGACGACGTTGCAGCAACCCGAGATTGAACTCGCAATTGCCGCTACGGGCCTACGGTACTACATAGTGGGTCTTCATCTCCCCTCTTCGATAAACCGCTTTGGCGTGGGATTACTAATCTGGCCTTCATAGGTTACATATACAAACCACTTGCAGCACCTGTGTCATGTCCCAGTCGCTGGAGCGGAACGCACGCCCGACGCTAGGTGGCGCGACACTGGAAGAAACGTAAGTATCCAAATGATGTTCGGGCCACCGCCCATATAACCCTGCTTCTCGACTATCTCCGTCGGGAAAAAGTGATGCAACTTATCCCCACATGGTTCAGGTGCTGCGCCTCGGACCACGGCCATAGACGCATCCTTCTTCCCGGTAGCGGAAAAATACTCGGTTCAGCCTCGGTCCCGACGCTCTGGATATGAATGTATTATGGATGTGAGAAGTGGAGATATCATTCGGAAGCGGATCGAGGACGAAGGACTGACCTAGCTATAGCGGGGAAGGAACTCTTTCCAACTGATCGATTATAACGCCGTGGGTATGAACGCACATGTTATACGACGCGCAGAGCACGATCGCCAAACGCAATGCCCAATTCTTACCCAGAAGCCGATATCTTGGGTCGGCGCATGCCGAGCACATCCCTGGTATCCGGTGAGAGGGACGCACTTTACAAAACATACTTGCTATATCCCTCTCAAGCTTTTGGCATGTGGTGTGGATCACAGGTCATGTCTCTGAGCGCAGTGACGCCGGACTCGATTTCATATTGAGGCGACACACTCATCATGATGATAACTACGACGAACAATGCTACAAACCCGTACCGATCGGTAAACACGCGACCATGGCAGCACCATCAGCGTGTAAAAGTGGCAACATGGTCCTCACTTGATCATTCAGCTACTATGGATGCAAGAACCTTCATGCGTTGGGGGGTCCATCGAAAACTGACCTTGGTGGCAGGTGAGCCGCCGCGAATCCGCGACGCCCCATTTCGATGACCGGTTTTCCTACTGTATGTGCTATCTCGCAACCGGCTTGCAGCTCAAGTATTGTGACGTTGCAGAGATATTTTGGCCATGTCTCTTCTTTCATAACGGGGCTTTCAACAAAATATCGTACAGGCATAGGCCTAATGCCGCCTCGGTGCCCTCAGCAATGATATGCACCAATACCAGTCGCTGCACAGTTGAATGACTCGTGCACAACGCCTCTGCATACAACGCCTCTACGTCAGCTTGATCAACCGTACTTCCGGCTTGGCGACGGTCCACAGATCTTCCGCATCAAGATTAACCAGGCTTGCCACTCCAGCCCTCTTCGCCGTCTCGCCCTCCCGGTCGATCAGCATCAGCGCAGAATCGAACTGTGTGCGTCTCAACAGCAGAAATTCTTGCTCCTTGCCCTGCCGTTCAGTAGCCACCTGTATACGATCGCGACCATAAAGTATCAGGCAATTATCTCGCCATTCGTCCTTGACTTTAATGCGGCACCATTCCGCGCAGTCGTCTGGGTCTTGATATTCGGGCCCAAGTTTCGTGAAGGTGAGCCGGAAAACTATTCCCTGGATTACAAGTTCGTTCTGATCGACGATCCGGGGAATCAATGGGGTCTCGTCGAGCATCGTCCTTGCTAATGTAATAATCGAGTCTCTCTTGAGGTCTGGACCAATCAAGGTGTCGGCAAAGGCAGCCGCGAAGAATATTTGATCTTACCGTCTTCATCGTTAACCTCGCCATCACTCTGCAGGGACTCCGACGAGGGACCTGAACCGCCCTCATCCTGGTCCGTATCCACGCTCTCGGAGTCCGAATCTGCTAATGTTCGGAAAGGGACGTGATGAGGATGCATAGTCCCCAGTCTCAAAGCGAAATCATACCGTCATCGCTATCACTAGTATCTTCCCAAGAATCCGAGTCCTCCTGTGGAGAGTGCCCACCATCGCTCTGCGGGTGTATGCTTGGTTTATCACCATCTGTATCCACGTCATCCTCACCGCCT